>QANY01003011.1:0-242185 GCA_003255025.1 Datisca glomerata | reverse complement strand
TTTTTTTCATTTATTACATAATATAGTCTTTTACTTTATTCTTGCATTTTTATAATCTCAACATTTCATGTTTTCTATAATTTGACATCCTATAGCTTATCTCTATTCTTTTACTTCCATTTTATTGTAATTATTAACATTAATTTTCTTTACATATTTATTTATTTAGCATTTTTGCATCGCCATGCTTATAATGCGATTCTTGCATTATTCTCTTATTATTATAATTAATGTTCATGTATGCGTGGATTATAATTTTAATAATTAAATTTAGATTTTGTTACTTCTATTATTTAATTTTCACTAAAAAGGCCGACAATGGACTTTGAGATTTTTGGGATACCAAATTTCTCGAATTACTGAGGTGAGGAGTTATTCTTGGGATACCGAGAATAACTCTAATAATGCTTTGATTTAAAAAGATATGAGAATACAAAAAAGTAATTTTTTAATGGTCTTTGAACCACCCATTAAAAGTAATTTATTTTGTTCATTTCTATGATACAAAATTCCTCAAATGGGATATTCAAAAATAAATCTCTTTAACATTTGCCTTAAAATAAAAAATGGATAGCATTTGATTAAATTTGGTAACTATTTTACAATGGATGTTGTGGGGTGCTAATACCTTCCCCACACAAACGACTCCCGAACCAACTTTGAGTTTTCGTAGACCAAAAAAATTTTCATCTTAAAATTGGGTGACCAATCACACCCTAAAATGATTGGTGGCGACTCTAAATTTCTTTTTCCTAAAAAAATGAATTTTTTTAATCACCATTCCGCGTCGCACGCACGTTGCGACACCAATCATCAAAGTAAATATGGTAGATTTGTTTTGTTCTTGACGGACGGAGTGTATGTTTTTGTGTTGAAGTTTTGTTTCATGTTTTGGTTGGGATTGCCTATTTGTTTTTACACACTTTATGTTTCTGCTTTGAGTATAGTAATTTCTTAAGACTCATTTACATGTCAAAATAATTTATATAGTTGTTCTTGATTTTGTTAAATCATGAATGGGCTTATTTAACATTTAGGATGCTATATCTCTTTGAACACGTTGAAAAGTGATGCACACACTCTGTTCATTTAGAATTTATATTGTTGTTTTGGTTTTTCTAGCCTCTACGCTTTGTTTAATAGTAGTAGATGATGCACATTTATTAGTCACATTTAGCAATGCAGAGCAGATTTTGAACTAAGTTTTATACCCCTGTTCTTAAACATTTTTTGACTTAAATTTCAACAGTTCCAGGCTATTAATTCAAAATGGGAAAGGAGAAGGTTTTGTTTGCCCTTCGTCAAATAGAGTTTTACAAGCAATAACACGTGGTATATTTTTATGTACATGTAGTATACTAACATGCACTTACACATGTGACTTCAATTTACCATTTTTTCTAGTGTTGATTAAAGTGTAATTTATTTACTTCATTGTTTTAACATGCATTATTATTTCTAGAAAATTGGCATAATTACAATGAGGACTAAATGATCAGCAGTGAAGGGAGGTAAAAAAGGCAATGAAAGCAAAACAAACATAGATAACAAAGGAAAATCAGTTGCTAAAACAAAAATATACATGTACATGTAAATTTGAATATTCATATATACTAATCGTCACCATATTTAGATTTTTTCAACATGAGTTGAACGTAACTATTAATTTATTAGGAACGACCAATAAAAAACAACCGACTACAATCAACAAGGACTTTATCAGTACTAAACACAATAGCAAGAAAATCTAAAACGAAGTTGCCACAACTACCAAAGAGTCAAACAAATGAAGGTGCATGTACAGAATACATTGACGGTCCACAAGAACCTAATTCATCAAGATTGAAACACAATAAGACTTAAGCTAAAACCGTGTACGAAACAGCATCAGCTGAAAATGGGGTAAATAAAATAGTAATTACACATATACTAACAATAATTAAATATACACTACTATCAAATTTAATTTAAATAATCTTGTTGCTTACCATTATACAAGATTATCCGATATTTCTCCCACATGAGTTATGGAAAGTAAACAAAAAGGTCAACATATACAACAAACTATAGCACTTGACACAACTCAGATGTTGGTTGACAATCGAGGAAAGAGAAACATTTAGAAAAACATGCTTAAGTAATGTGTTGAGCATAAAACTAGGTAAAATTACTCCTCAACTCAACTGTTGTTACACTTAGCTAGGAGACAATGCTTCAATAATAGTGATGATGAACTTTATTTTAACATTGAATGACATGTTATCAAATTTAGAATTGGAGAATTTTGGATTGATAATGAATCTGAATTGTAGACCTAATCATTCGTTAAAGAAAGAGTCATTACATGAATGTAGTTTGTCAAATGAAGCATTCCCTAATATTAAACTGATGTCTAGAGAGCAATTTGTGTTCTTTTAATGCATATAGATATGTCAATCAAGACATGAAAATTAAATTGGTCAAAATTTTTTATTTAGAAAACATTCTCCTTCTAAAACAACTTGCAGCTAATATAGATTTGGACCATATGTACATGGTCGACATTGGTGAAATTTTTAGACATATCCATGAGCCACAATAAGTATATTAAAAGCATTTTGAACAACCCTCCAACAAAGGGTTTTGGATTTGATGACTTCCCATTATCCATAATTATGTGGGCTTATGACGTCATCACAACTTTAACAAATGCCCAAAACAACTATGCAAGACAATGGAAGGATGGATTCCTGAAAGTAGAGGGGGAGTAAACAACCTGGCTCAAAAGAGATTCAGATGAAGGTTTTTTATTCATAAGAGAAACTATTTTTTTCCTTAGATTATTAAACACTGCATTAGTATATAGTCATTGACTATTATGCATGGCTTCTTGTTATTTTTTTATCGAATGTTTATTTGAAACATGTTTCAACTATTTATGTAAAGTGAAAAATATCTGGGAATTTTCGAAGAAAGATGCTGCAGATTTTTAGCTATACTAAAAATCAGCTCTTTATATAAAGTGAAAAATATATGAACCTTTAACGAAACTTATTCAAATAATGACTTAAATCTCTAATTTTCTCTTTTAGCAATATACCCCATTATGACGGGAGGTCATTGTGGTTGGCCGTCAGTCACAAATTAATATTTGGTGTGGCATCAAACCAAATGTTATTATATTGACTTGAGTTCCACAACCATAAAATGTTATTAAAATAATTATAAAAGAATAATTTTTTAGTTGTGGTTTAACATGATGATAAAAGTAGATAATCTTTTTTTATGTTCCCCAAACATTTTCAAAATGAAATTTAATTAATTTTTGTGGGTTTTGGGGTAGTTAATTAATGTTAGTTAGTTTTTAATTTATTAGTTAAACATCTAATAAGTTACTTGAGTTTTAGTAGTTTTTTTATTAATTTGATTTTTTCTTTTTAATTTTTATCTCATTTTTCTGTTAAAGAACTCTTCTTCTTCACTTCTCACTTCAACTCTACCATTTTCTTTACTTCGTTTCTCAACTGAACCCAACTATTTTTTTACAGTTTTAATTTTTTGATTGTTTTTGCTGTTTTTTACTGTTTTTTTAATTTTTTACTGTTTTTTTAGAATATATTAGAATTAAGAATAATTGAATTTTGGATATGTGAATAAATAAAACACGCTTATGTAATAAATATGAGAATTATTTATTTGATTTTGTTTTGTTTCGTTACTCTCACACAATATTAGTTACTTTATTTTCTAATAATTTGTCTTGCAACTGATGGAAGGAGCAGAATATGAGATTTATATCAACTAACATTTTTATGGATTGTCATATATTCTAATTCATTTCAAGCTCTAAATGGATATGAGACTGAAAATAAATATTTAAGTAGAAGCCTATATGATGGTAATGATGTTTAGAGTTTTTTAATTTATGTGTTATTAAACTTTGTCTACATGTATACATATTATTAGCTTTTCTTGATTGAATGTTATATCGTTATTACTTAATTTAAATGATTAACTAAATTGAAATATCATCAATTAGAGATTTTATCAGCAAGAATTATTTATATAATTATATTGATTTTTTAAATTAATTAAGTACTAATTAAAATAAAAATAGTTTAATTAAAAAAACAGATTGTCAAATTGATTAGAATCCAAACAATTAAATAAAATCATTAAATTAAGTTACAAAAAGGTTGGGGAAAATAAAAAAATAAAAAAAAGTTATATATTATTTTAATAATACATTAGATCTACATTGGTATAATAATATTTGACCACCAGATGTCAATTTGTAGCCGCCAGCCACAATAACCATTATGACACCTTCAACAGCCCCTGGGAGAAACCTTCCATGGCCGAGTGAACCAATATTGACGTCAGAATTCTCCAAACTCAAAGCCGATTTCAGTCTCAATTCACCTGTTCCGGCGCAACAAGGTTATAAATCTACAGTCGATCACACCTAAAATGCTATGTAACATTCAGTTTTTCAGTGTGGTTATTCAATAGAGTTGTGAAATTTGCCGAGCAAGAAAAGTAAAGGTGATTGAAATCTGCAGAGCATCTTTCTTTCAAGTAATGGTGACCTTCTGAAATGGAGCAAGTTTTCACTTACACTCATTGACAAGTGGGCATTAAACTACTACTTCCCTTCGAAGAAGTAGTGTTAGATTTAAAAAAAAATGTCTTCACATGAAATAAACAATTGCTTTTTTCTCCTCTCTGCATTTATTTTTTGCCAATCACCATATATTGAGTATGATTTATTGGACTATCCGTACGCTTGAGTTTTAGGTCGATTGTTTTAGAAATAGTGGGAAAGACTACTAGATTTCTCTTTTTACATATCAAAGGTATTTTTTCTTCATCTCTTCATGATGTTTTCTCAAATTTCAAAATTTAGAATTTCCTACTGCAACGATTTCCTCCATTGATATCAAAAGAAACTTTCACTTGATAAATATATCCACCTATTTTAATGTTTATACACTAAGTACCCATCATATTGAGATATGACAAAATGCTGTTGGTTACGTTACACTATATACATGAAAAAAAATGAATTGAGGATGAGATACGTTGATGGGTAAAACACATTAGTATTTTAGTTGGTAAAAAAATGCACTCCAGTTTCCGTGAGCTATCATAGTGTCTCACGATACTACTGTAGTGTCGTGCGGCACTAGTATAGTGTCGTGTGGAACCTGACACTACAGTATTGTAACCCCCACTACTGCAGTGTCACGTGCCACTACAATATTGCACTCTCACTACTGTAGTGTCACGTGACACTACAGTAGTTCATATCAATCTCTTATTCTCAATCAGTGATTAGCACGTGACAATTATTATGAATTAAATATTTATTTTAATCAGATAAATATTTGAATATCAATTAATTCAAAATTAACATATTTGATTATCTCTATTAACTAACTTATCTGTTAGTTCACAAATAACAAATTTAGTTGATTTAAATTATTATCTAATAATAATTTATAATTATCTAATTTCACAAATTAGATATTTTGTCTCACTTATCGATAATTAAAAAATTGATCGACATAATTATATATATATATATATATATATATATGTGTGTGTGTGTGTGTGTGTGTGTGTAATTTCTGAAATTTATATATAAATAATTTAATTAATTAATCACACATAATTATCGCATAATTACATACTTGCCTCAGAATAAAAATTCATTTTGCAAGTCAGTCATTTTTCTCATGTCCTGAAATATTCACACCCTAGACTGCATAGTAGAGAGGTGGCTTGGGGACCATGTACCTATAATCTTAAGTTTCAATAAATCAGATTGTTAATTAAACTATTTAATTAAATAATCTTATTTATTAATTTCATTATTACTCCATTATAAATATAGAATTGTACTCTTAAAGATTATAGAATGTATTGACATGTATTCTCGTGTAGTCCATTGATATAATCATTTCACGTAGTTTTGTCCTTCAATTATCGGTTCGTAAATTCAAGCGGTCAAAATTATTATTTTACACTTATAATTACCTTTTGATCCTTAAGTATCATTAATTCACTAGTAATGGCTAATTTATAATCGTATTATAAATTTGAGCTTAATAACCATTTATTTTCAGAATTAACATTAAGAAAATCAATATACTATCCGTTAGAAAAACTTGGATTATAAATCTTGTAAGATCATGTTCCCAACCATCCATATCACTGAATCTCTTACAAAAGTTACTAGCCTGTTCTACAAATAAACATTAATGAGTGAATCAAAAGATCCAGTAGTCATGTATAGGAGGTCATGACTACTCAGGATTCAGACTAGTCTACATATGATCATCAGATTCATGTGTAGTAAATCTTTATGATAAAATGTACGTTAATAAATATATTAATTCACATTGGTCGTGTCATATATAATATTATTATATAAAGTATCTTCACTAACTGGATCTAGATCACATGCATTCATAATGCTTAGTAAATCGTACTAGCCACCATTCATTAAAGATTACATATTTTAATATGTTGCTAGCATTTTTATTCATTATCTATGATCTTAATCTTCTCGTGCTAATATAAGATCATAGTCTCATTAATGAATATGAAATTTTCAGATATTTATATAAATTATTCAACAATAATTTAAAAAAATAATTATAAGAAAAACGTAATTCCATTAAATTTCATATTAAAATGTCAATACACATGATGTCTAACGTGAAATGATTATGAAATTATAAGGTCTATATTGACTAATGAGACTTTTCAAAGTTTAGTGTCTATTTTGAAACTGACCCCAAACTGCAGGGACATGTGTATTTTACTCTTAAAATAAAGAGGAAAAATTATTTTATTCCCTCAAACTATAAGTAATATATAGTTTAAACTCTAAATTTTAAACCGTTGCACTTTGATCCTTAAACTATACAAAAGTTGCATTTTAAACTCTAAAGCAAACTCCAACAATTCTTTCATCAATTTTAATAAAACGACGTGGTTTAAGTACGTCAATTCTTATACTAAAACACATAAACCTATAACCAAACACCCTAAAACCTGTTGAAAAAAAAAACCTAAAACCGGAATTCACTTTCCTGTCAATAGTTCATTTTCCACGCCAAGTCTTTGTCTACTTCTTGACTAAGAATAAGTTATGAATTTAAATAAATACGTTAACAAGTTTGGAAACCACGTCGTCCATTCCATCCATTATCCAACAACAAATTATATGTCTTAAAAAGAACGAGTCCCATGGAAAATCTTAATCCATCCATAAATCTGCATGCACTACGTCTTCTTACCTCATGTTGCTGACCTCATCTCCATTTTTTGCATCAACGACACTATTTTTCCTTAAGGTTTAAGTAATTTTGAAGTATTCAAAATTTAGAAGTCGTTCACGTAATTTGATGTCGCATTGTGTTTTTTTAATTAAAATTCACAAAATCTTTATATAGACGTGTGATGATAAATTATAAGAAGTAGTTTTAAATTTTTTATACAGGTGAAGTCGGTGATGACTTAGATTAGACCATTAAAAATAGTTGACTTAACACTTTTTGATTAATCTTTCCACAATTCTACGCGTTTAACCACTTGATTTTATGTACCACAAATCATATATATGGTACAACATTAATAATTACTTGTCCTTTTCACTTTTTTTTTCTCAAATTGTATTTTAAGGTTTAATATAGATAACAGAAATTAATTTACTCGAAAATGGTCCATCCTAAGGACGAAATTTTCTGACTAATAACCCATTAAGCACCCCCATACGAGGCAGATTCTACCTAAAGGATTAGGGAGAATACCTAAATCAGGTTGGTTTAATAATACACATTGCAACGTTTCTATATTATATTTGGGCGGGAAACTTCATAGAAATTCAGCGCTGAACACTCATAGGCAGGGAATTAATTAAAATTGTAGTCTCTAGAAGAAACATTTTTAAAAAATGAATTATTGAATGAGGAATATGTAAATATAAATCTAATAGAACATCAATCTTTTATGAACAATTTTCCTTTTGACTATATCGCAACAAGTCATCTCAAAAGTTTAATCAACAGAACTTTCTAAAAAAAACAGAGAGAGATTTTCACACCATACACATATATAGTGAGGAAATATCATGTTGAATCTCCTCAAGAAGGATCGTGTTCCCTACATCTGAACTGTTGAGCTCACAACGTAGCGGACCGAATCCTCGTAGAAATTATATATAACTTCGATAAGAAAAAAATATTCTTAGGTAATTTTATGAAATTTTCTTTTTCTAGTACAGACTAACACTTTATGATTAAGATCATTGTAGTACGTGATATAGGTAATTATGTAATTTTTTTAAAATTAATTAACCATTCTCTTTTTTAATAGTATAATTTAATAATGATTAGGGATGAGTCTAACTGCATATATTAGGACAAGGACAAGACGATAGTTGGTGTCTCCATATACCATATACGTACAAAAAGAGTAATTCTGCATTAACCGAGATTTAAACCAAGTTTTCGTAGATAAATTAATATGTCAATTATTCATAGGTTAAATTAATAAATCCTTAATGAGTGGCAAAATATTAATATATAAATGACTGACCATTAATTACTTGATCAATTAAAACTTCGTTAATTTTAACTTGATTGGTCTACAATTATTCATACACAAAAATAAAAATAGAATTACTTAAGTTATTGATTATTCATGAGAATCTCTCTATATAAAATACCTCTATAATTTGGGACAAAAATAAATAAAATCTTAGAAAATGGAGTTTCCCTTCAAACAATGATGGTTCTTCATTTTTCATGTGTTAAGTCAATGAGACACATGACTTGGCAATAGTCGGTACAATGATTAAGTCTCTACATTCATATCATGACCTTGAGTCAAGTCTTTGTTATATAATAACACCTTAAACTTTGTTTTATTACTTAGATCACCTGGATTAAAAGTGACCTCAATTCAAGCAACAAAAATAATAATAATGCCCTCACAATAATCACAACATAATTCATACATTCTGTGTCCTTGTTTATAAAATGAAGAAAATAAAACTGATTTTGACTAAGGATAAATTACATAAAAAAATTAATAGGTCGTTTGATATGAGAATAAGATTAAACGATGAAACATATTTTTCAAAAAAAAAGTGACAAAGCATGACCTTAGGTAGGAAAACTATGTCTAAAAATATCAAATAAAGCATAAGACTAGTTGAAAAAGAAAGAATAACAAATATTTCAAACCGTGTGGTTTATAAGTCAACACAAATACGAGCCGGGCACACTGGTGTTTTAAAAATAAAATTTATCCAAGTGAATTTTATAGACAAGAAACTGAAAAATAAGGAACAACTTGGGATCGATGACGAAGTAACAATGACATCATTAAACAACAGTTTTTCTCTCTCTACAAGTTTCCTCATAATTACCTCATAACCACAACTGTACATGGGAATGACTTTGCTTTCTATGATCTCTTTCATTTTCCTTCCTATATATAATACATAGTGTATGACTAATGGAATGACATCAGTTTCTCTTTCTCTCACAATAATTTTTCCAAACTTCTACATATTTGCGTTTTAGAGCTCATAATCTAATTAACTCTATTGATTCAATATGGATTCGACATGGGTCGATACATCTCTTGACCTTAGTGTCAATCCTTTCCGACACATTGACAATGTTCTGGTAACGTTGCTTATGTTATATATATTTCATTTGTATTCATCAGTTTTTTATGATTCGAAATGTTAATGTATATACTGAAAAACTGTTTCGAAAATCAGAAGGAGTTTGGAGGAGATCATCATGCCTATTCCGAAGAAAAATCCCTAGTTAAAGAAGAGGTCAGTTTTCATTATGGAACTAATTAAACATACATGATTAAAGCAAATGAATTAACGTGCATTATATATGTGAGTGCAGAGACAAGGTAAGGATCGGTTAGCTCAAGAGGTGAATCGAATAAACTCAGAAAATAAGAACCTAAGCCAGATGATGAATGTAATGTATGAAAATTACAATCTTTTGCAAACCCAAGTGAAGGATTTGATGAGAAAGAATTCAGAAAAGGAAATGGTAACAAGGAAGAGGAAGGCAGAATTTGGAGACTGCAACAATAGAGTTGAAATCAATAGAACTAATGAATGTATTTATTTTAGTGATGAAGGTTTATATAAAAGGTCAAAGGAACAAAATGTCAAGGCAAAGGTTACGAGAGTTTTGGTACCGATTGATGCATCTGATCAAAGCCTGGTATGTTCATCATTTTCATTTCATCCAGTAGATGATATATTAGAGCTATGTCAAATTTTTTTTTTCTTATGCTATGATTGAATCATGAGAACTAAGGCAGTGAAGATAAAATAGAAAGAACATTGAGAAAAACGGCAAAAAATGAGAAGTGACAAATGTTTATTTAACGCGCTACTTTTATTTAATATGAATCTTTAGTCAATAAATATTAAGATATTTTGAGTATTAAAATAATTATTTCTCACTTTCACGTGAAATGAATTTCCTTGATAGTTTCTACTCGTAAGAATTACGACTTATTAAAAAACGTAAGAAGGCACTGGAAAAATTAAGGTTATGTTTTGGTATATAAATTACTAGGGAAAAGAAATGAAAATGTGAAGGATTGCATTGCGTTCTATTATTTAAAATATTTGAAATATGTAGATGGAAATAGCGACATAAATGAATTTACTAATTAACAATTTCCTACTATTTTGCTATAATTCTTCTTATTTTCTCGCATTGTTCATTTCGCTATTGTTTAAGATCTAAATATAAACTAAAAAGAAAGAACTGTATGACCTAAAATAAACGTATCATGGATTTCTTTGTTTTAATTTGATGGATAAGGGCTTCTTGTATATAGATTGTGAAGGATGGATATCAATGGAGAAAATATGGTCAAAAGGTAACCAGAGACAACCCTCAATCTCCAAGAGCCTACTACAAGTGCTCCTTTGCCCCAAGCTGCCCAGTCAAGAAGAAGGTAACACCAAAATAAATTCTTCCTAATTTTCTACTAATAATCACAAAAACAAATTAATCATTAGTTAATTAGTTTTTAATTAGCAAATCTGTTTCATATTTGTGAAATAATTTTATGTCATTAGGTGCAAAGAAGTGCTGAAGACCCATCAATATTGGTTGCAACTTATGAAGGAGAGCACAATCATTTACATCCTTCTAGTAATGATTTTTCTTTAGGATCGAGTTTCATTGCAAATTTGAACTCTTCAAGTCCTACAAACGCAAATATTATTCGCGATGATTTATTCAGACCTAGACCTAGTGTTTGTGAGAGTAGCAAAGCAAAAATCACTCAGTTTTTGGTCAAGCAAATGGCTTCCTCTTTGACGAGAGATCCCATGTTCACTACCGCTCTTGCGGAAGCTATTTCGGGAAAAATTCTAGACGATGCGGATGGAGAAATGATCGAAGAGTAATGTTCGAAGGCTATGCTTATACCTTGGAAAAAAATTATGAGAAAACATGTAAAAAAAATGGAGTTCAATTGAACTTTCATTATTTGTTTGTCTAATATATGGAGAAGAATCTTAGGCTAGCTTTGATTTTTATTAGTAATGTTGTGTACTGTTTCTAAATATCAGACTTGAAGTTTTATGAAAGGAAATGTATCTATTACTTTGAGTCAACTTGTCGATTTAGCTAGGCATTAAAAAGAGAAGCTTATATTGCATTAACAGTGCTAACGATTTTTCTTGATGATTGTTTTTCAATCATTCACAACCTTAATTTGCTTCTTTCGATCGTAAAAACAACGAAAAATTCTCGAGAATCCTAAACAACTACAATAAGATTTTATTTTAATCAAACGATATACATTAGTCGAAACACTTTTAAACCATTTAAGCATCAAGTACCGTCAGAAAGTGGTTTTTTTTGTCAAACCGGGAATGTGAGATTTGAATTAAAAATCTCATCTTTAAAATAGAGATGTGATTACCACTGATCTATATACTTAATCATATCGTCCAAAGTGGTCAAATTGAGTAATCAAGGACGGTAAAAGGACACAAAGGGTGTGCAATTATAATGTCAGCTAATGAATACCTCTACACATGTTCAAGCACTAGTATGCAGCATAAAGAGACATTAGATTTTACAAAAGAAATTTGAATTAGTTCTTTAATAAACTTTGATCTGCCCCCAATATCTCAACTAACAATTTCAAGCTGATGCATCTACATTTAAAATTCTAAAAAATATGTGGTGTTAATTAGGATGAATACATCTACACATGTCAATCTTATACATATCTTACTTGATCAAATAAATTTGTCTAGAACTCAAAACAAATAATGAAAATTTACAATGTTGTGGAACGAAAGTTTTAAAGAAGTCCAAGTCTAAGTCAAGCATTTAAAACGTTGGGTGGAAGAGAAGGGGAAAGTAGAAGAATGATTAACGTCATCTATGCTGATGTAATGTTTCTACGTAGATCTAGTAGTACGAGTCATGATCTCATATTTGAACGAGAAAATATCAAATTAATTTGTGAATATGTGGAAGAATACGCGTTTGATTACAGAATTTGTAACGGAATCGAACCATATATGGATTGTTTAATACATAATGAAAAATTCCTGCTATTCATAACCTTAATATTTATATTTAACATTTACATCTCTAATCAGAAAATTTACAGAAAAAACAATTAACATATGTTAGATAAAACAAGAGCAAAATAGTGTATACATACATATATATATATATATATATATATATATATATATATATATAGCAAATGAAGATTATCACTTACCCATCATTTCTACAACAAAATTCTCCTTCTCGCATTACCAGCTCGGTTAGAATCTCTGCGTCGAACAAAAACCGGGTCAAAGTAAGAAACAACCATAATCTCATAAGAGTAGAATAAAACTTCCAAACCAGAATGAATGACTTTAGACTTACTTCTTAATAAGACTCTTTTTCAAGGTTAACGCCAGCATTTGATTGCTATACGCAGAAGATTTTCCTTTTTTCCTCTCTTCAAGCAAAAAAATTTGAAGGCTGGAAGTCGAAATTCGTTTTTTCCTATTCTAAGAAATAGGGCTGCGCCCATAAAATACATCGACCACTGGAGGACGGCTCTGATAATCTAGCAGAGGACAGTGGATTATCTGATGTTGCTGCTTTTGACTGGAGTCTGTATCAACTGTTCTGACTCCTTTCTTGTTGGACTAATTTTTAACTTCTCATTTTCTATCTCCTTCTGAGCTTTCTTCTTTTCCAATTCAAGCTGTTTGCAGTTTTCTTCATGTGCTCTCACAAACATTCTCACAAAGTTAATCAGCGTCGATACAACTGCAGAACAAATCCCAAATTATAATTAACTTGGGTTAATCGTGCCGGGTGAAGAGTATTTTGATTTAATGCCCTCCTAAAGTGATGGTTTACCTAGAAGCAATTCTTATACATATATACGTAATCACAAATTTCACCGTTAATGGAGGGAACTACGGATATAAACAAGTTAAAGTGAACAATATAGAACTAGAATCACTAAATCATTCATTTTCATTTAAGAAAATTCTTGAACATGGTTGTTAAACTCATGATCCGGGATCTAGAATGATACGATCCTATTATAGTAGGATCTTAGAATCCTACTATGATTCTACAATCCTACGAACCATAATTTTTAAGATAATTCATATGGAAATTATACAATCTCCATTTAAGCTGTTCAATTAGTTGTTATTAATTTACCTAAATTGCACCTAGTGAAATTTGTGAAATTTACCAATTATTCTTTAACTATATTTAAGAATTGTAATATGTATTTTCATTAATGGTGTTTTTTCATAATATTATTATTATATAGTAGGGTCTTACAATCAGCGATTCTATCCTACAATCCAACTCATGAAACCTCTCCGCAATTCTCGGTAGAATCTCGATGGAAATAACCTTGCTCTTGAGTAATTTTTCATAACTATCGAAAGTAATTTAAAACATAAGCACTACTGGCTTCAAAAGACAGGCAAACAATACAGAGAAGTATTTGGATAATAAGAGAAAATCATTACACTAAATTTCAACAAGGATGTCAGTAATCACGGTTGGGAGTCGAAATACCTTGCTCGAATGGACAACGTGCTGGATCTTCCCCAAAATAAAGCGCCAATTCATCTGCATTTCTACCCTGGAAATGTCTGAATTTAAGAAAACATTGCAGAATATAATTTTCTAAACCAACATCTTGAATAGAATGGCCTACGTACCACGATAGAATAAAGTGAGGCCAGAGATCTAACTTCAGCTTCAGCATGAGAAAGGAAATCCTTAAGAGTCTGAACATTACCAGGTACTAATTATTAGTACTTATTAAATATGTACTGAAACATCGAGCATATTTGTATAGGCAGAGTATAAACAAATTTAACTAGTTAATTTTGAGGTAGGTGGTTTATTCAACAACTAATAGAAACAGTAAGGGACAACATTAGCACGAAGGAAACACTTTTACAGTGAAATAGAGTGACCCATTGGAACTCCTGCACAAATCGAAAGACTCGCTAGTTTAAGTCTTAGAACTCGAATAATATGTTGAAAGGCAAAATGAGTTACCGTCTTATCTTTGCAGCATTTAAAGCAGTGTCCATGTTTCAACTGATAATTTCCATTTCAATGTATTATTATGGAGCGAAGCGTGTAGTCATAAAGTAAGGAGACCACGCCCTCCACAAGCTCTAAATCGGTTTAGAATAATTTGGTAAACCACAATTTCTTGTTCTGTAAATAATTACTCTGACAGGGTTTTAAAAAAAAAACTTTTTTCGTTTTAAAGCTGGAAATAACTTAATGCAGGAATGCTATAACTTCTAACAACTTCTTCGTCCAATAGGTGCGAATCGCTTCTATTACTTAGTATCAAGATAGGACTCTACCAGCAACGACCTGAAAGTTTATTGTGCTTTAAAGCCGTGAAACATTGCATTTCGAGTATAATGTCCATTTAATCATATTAATAATGTTGGATAATATTGTTCCTCTTTACTATACTTTTCTAGTATTAAGGGTATTTTAGTATTTTTAGCTTTCTTGTTTATATGTATAAATATCCCATGTACTCTCCTTCATTAATCAATCAGAATAACTCTTTTAGTTTTTTAAGTTGTTATCAGAACCTAAAATACCTTAACCCCAACCTCAACCCTAGTCTGTCACCTATCTTTACCATAGCCACCAGATAGTTCCTATCACCACCAGACAGAACCGCCGCCTCCACCCGCTGTCGCCCCTCCGCCGGCCGCCGCCCCTTGCCACCTCCGGTCGCTGGAGCTCCGCCGGAACTCGTTTTTTCACTCTTTCCAGCTTCGTTTTTTCGAAGTAATTGAGTTTTCCTAGGCTGTGTGCTGACCAGACCTAGGAATTTCCGTGTTTTTCGGGTTGTTATGGCTTAGGCCACAATTTGGTCACTTGTTTGGTGACTTTTTCATAATATAGAAGGTTGTGCTCAATCTTTCTTTATCTCTCCATCGGATTTTCTTGACAATTTGAGTTGCTTTCTTAGATTCGTGATGTCTGAATCTTCAGATGCTGTTGTTGCTAAGCCAAATTTGGCTTATCCTGTGTCCGATGGAAGAGTTACTAGCGTCCTTTTGAATGGACGAAATTTTGTTGCTTGGTCTCGATCATTGAGGTTATTTCTTGGTAGACGGGGTAAGAGTCTTTGGTTTCAAGGACGTGTTCCTCGCCCTGAAAATGATGATGCAAAGGAAGCCCAATGGGATATAGATAACTGTTTGATATTGGGATGAATATTTGGATCTATGGAGTCTTCGGTTTTTAATATGTTTATGTATCATTAGACGGTTGCTGATTTGTGGAGTGCTTTGACTGCCATGTATGCCCATTCGAGGAATGAGGCCTGATAGTTTGAGTTGTATCATCAGGTTGCTAGTGCCAATCAGGTGAGACTTGGATTGAATGCCGCTCAGTATTTTGAATATTTACGTGTACGGTGGGATGAGATGACTCAATATGAACCGGTTAGTGAATTTGGGACAATGGCTGATGTAGCAGTAAAGAGGTTGGATCATCAACACATGTATGCATTTCTGATGGGGCTCAAGCCTGAATTTGAGGTACTTCGTACCCAAATCCTTAATTCCTCTCTTGTGTCATCCTTGCCTGAGACCTTTGCCATGGTTGATGGAGATGAGCGTCAGCGTCTTATCTTGGTTCCAACTCCATCCTTGCGGCTGCTAGTAATAACGATCAGATGGTCCTTGCTGCTCGTGGTTTCTTTGGTTCTCGTCCTCCACCTGGGAGGAAATTTTGTGATCATTGTGGGAACAACGATCACATCAAGGATACTTGTTGGAAGCTTCATCCGGAGTTGCGTGCTCAGTTCGAGAAGAAGATAAACATACTTACTAGATCGGCAACGGTAGCTAATACTTTTGATGTCCCCAGTAGTTTGGTCGAGTCATTTGTCCCCTCTCAAGTAGCATCTTTACAGGCTCAAGTGTCTTGTCTTATGTCTCAGCAGACTCCTACTATTGCTACTGCTCCTGCCTTTGATCCTACCACCTCCATTGCCTCAGGTACTCCCACTACACTCCATATTTGTACCGAGTCACCTACATGGATCTTGGATTCTTGGGCAAATGATCATATGACTGGTGAGTTATCAGTTTTTTCTACGCCATTGGAACCTGTTAAAGGTTCGGCACAGTTTGTTGATGGTTCTCGGACTGTTGTGAGCCGTAGAGGGACTGTACAGCTGTCTCCTGGAATTACTCTTACCTCTGTTTTTCATTTGCCAAACTTTGTTATGAACCTTTTATCTATTAGTCGCCTAACCAAAGCGCTAGATTGTGCAGTCATTTTCTTGGTTGATTGCTGTTTTTTGCAGGACCGTTGTACAAAAAGAATTTTTGACAGGGGGTATGAACGGGATGGACTATACTACTTCGGCGATCCACTTCCCCTTCAACCACCAGATCCTATTATTTGAGTTGCCTTCTCTGTTATTTTTTATTTTCTTGTTTCCTTTTCTTTTAGAGACTTACATTTATGGCATGCTCACTTGGGACATGTCAATTTTCAATATCTTTGTTCATTATTTCCTTCGTTGATTAGTGCATGTAAACACTTTCAATTTAAATGTGAAATTTGCGAGCTTTCGAAACATTGTCGTAAGCCTTGTATGTCTCGCATGAATAGATCTGCTGCTGTGTTTAATTTCATTCACTCAGATGTTTGAGGTCTCTCTCCTGTTACTGATATGCCTGGACACTGATATTATGTCATATTTATTGATGACTTTTCTAGGTACATGGGTTTATTTACTTAAGAAAAAATATGATGTCTCACATGTGCTTTAACGATTTCTTACTATGATTAAAACCTAGTATCAAACTGTTGTTCGATCAGTTCGTTCTGATAATGGGGGGAGTATATTTCGAGTGATCTTGTCTATCATCTTTCCACTCTTGGGATTCTTCAGCAACTTACACGTCCATATACTCCTGAACAAAATGGGGTAGCTGAGCGCAAGAATCGACACCTTATGGGCATTTCTCGATGCCTTCTGAAGGGAATGTCATTTCCTCAATTTTTTTGGGACATGTATGTTCTCACTGAACATATTTGATTAATAGAGTTCCTAGTCGAATCTTGAGAGGGCAAACTCCTTTAGGTATTCTTCATCCCGAAAAACCCCTTTTCTCTATTATTCCTTGTGTCTTCGGTTGTGTTTGTTTTGTTCAAAACATGAGTCCTTCTCGAATAAAGTTAGACGACAGGTCTATCCATTGCGCATTTATGGACTATTCATCTCAGTCCAAAGGGTGTCGATGTTACGATCCTTCATCTAGAGGGTTTATTTCCTCTTTCGATGTTACTTTTCGGGAGAATGGTTCCATTGATGTTAGGACTGGCCTTCCATCTATTAAGGATCTTCCTCGTCCTATCCCTATTATTGACCCCTCTAATATTGATGCTCCCGTTGTTTCTCCCACTTCTTTGCCTCCTATTGCAGGTCCCCCTACTAAGGTGTATAGTCGTCGCTCTCATCTCCCTGTGCTGGACTCCTCTACGAACAAAGGTATTGATCCTCCTCCCTCTCGACGGTATCCCTTGCGGGATCGCCGCCCCCCTAATCGCCTCACTTTATCATGTTCTACTGACCACCCTATTTAGAATCATATTTCGTATAGTGTTCTGTCCAGTTCCTTTCAGGGGTTCATTAGTCACCTTGATTAAACTGCGATTCCGCAATCCGTTAGGGAAGCAACACGAGCCCCACGATGGGAGGCCGCCATGCAAGACGAGATGACAAGCCTTGTAAGACAATCATACTTCGGACTTGGTTGCTTTGCCTCAGGAGGGAACAATAGTTGGAAGTCGGTGGGTATTCAATCTGAAATATAATGCGGATGGAACTGTTAATCGATACAAGGCACGTCTAGTCGCCAAGGTTTTACTTAGATTCCTAGCAAGGATTTCAATGCAACCTTTACTCCTGTTGCAAAGCTTACTACTGTTCGTCTTATCATCTCTTTGGCTGCTTCTCACTTTTGGCCATTGCATCAGATGGATGTCAATAATGTCTTCTCGAATGGTGATTTGGATGAGGTTATTTATATAAATCCGCCTCCGGGTTTTCGGGCTGAGGGGGAGTATTCAGGGAAAGTTTGTCGTCGGCGAAAATCCTTGTACGGGTTGAAACAGTCTCTGCGGGCTTGGTTTGCTCAGTTTAGTGCAGTTGTGCTTGAGTTGGGGTTTCATAGATGTCACTCTGACCATATCTGTTTTATCGGACGAAATTCTTTAGGGCAATGTGTCATCCTCTCTGTGTATGTGATGATATCATCTTGACTGGTGATGGCAGTATCGGCATTACTAAGGTCAAGAAAAATCTTAGTTCAGCTTTTGATATCAAGGATCTGGGGGGCTGAAGTATTTTTTGGGTATTGAGGTTGCTCGTTCCAAGGCAGGTATCTCTCTCTCCCAATGGAAGTATGTTCTTGACCTTCTTGGTGATACTAGGATGTTGGGATGTAGACATGCATCTGCACCTATGGATCCGAATGTCGAACTTTCAGGTGAACTCTTAACGGATCCGAGTATGTATCAAAGATTGGTTGGGAGGCTTATTTATCTAACCAACACACGTCCCAATCTAACTTTTTCCGTTAGCCTTGTGAGCCAGTTTATGCATGCTCCCCGTACATCACATTTAGATGCAGTTTACCACATTTTGAGGTACTAGAAGTTTTGTCCAGGCCTTGGTCTTTTTTATTCCTCCAAAATTACACCTGATGTGCCCTGCTTTACTGATGTTGACTATGTTGGGTCAAAGACAGATAGGAGATCTACATCTGGTATTTGTACTTTTATGGTAATCATCTTCTCTCCTGGAAAAGCTAGAAGCAGTCTATGGTTTCTTAGTCCTCTGCTGAGGCAGAATACAGGGCAATGGCTCAATGGACATGTGAGACTCCATTCTATTCTAGGGGAACTCAGTTTCTTGCTCTGTTTACCTTCCACACTATACTGTGACAATAAGTCGGCATTAATGTTAGCATCAGATTTTGTTCTTCCTGAAAGAACCAAACATATACTCGGGAGTTATCTCTACTAAGTTTGTTCCTTCATCTGAGCAAGCTGCTGATGACCTTACAAAGCTCGTCGATCCTACTCTTATACAGTCAACTCCTCGCAAGCTGTGCATGATGAATATTTATGCGCTAGCTTGAGGGGGAGTGTTGGATAATATTGCTTGTCTTTACTTTACTTCTCTAGTATTTAAAGGTATTTTAGTATTTTTAGCTTTCTTGTTTATGTGTATAAATGTCCCATGTACTCTCTCTTTCATTAATCAATCAGATTAACTCTTTTAGTTTTTTAAGTAATAATACATGGTATAGCCTATGCCTATCCACTACCTTGCAGAAACTTTGTGAAATAGGACCATCATTTTCTGAGGCAGTCAATTCCTGAACCACTTTTTCAAGCCCTTTACTAATCGCTTGCATTTGCTCTGCCAAATATTTCAACTGTATCTGCATGATGATTAAATATATAGTTCAGCATACAAAGCAAATATGCAAAGTATTTCCATACAAAAGACAAAAGTAAAGTACCTTCGCTGAAGCTTCTAAGCTCACAAGGTCCTTCTGAAAATCTACAAGTTCTGGAAGTTTTTCAGCAAGCACCTACACTTAGTCGACCAGAATTTTGATTAACAGACTATTAATTTCTTTATATGACATTCAAAAGTTGAAAGAGGTTTTCTCTAGAATTTCCATTGAAATTTAAAAGAGAACTTTCTACCTTACATAGATAATGCATGAGAGTCATCTTATTGTTCCGGGCTCTCGTATCAGTGAGCTTAAGAAGACTATCCAGTCGAAAGCCAATGGCAGAACCTACATTATTAAAATCAATGACTTCGTGAGGACTACTTTTCTTTTTCTTTTTTAGCAGAGAAGTCTTTTCTCACAAAAAAGATCCAATGGGGTAACTACAACCAACACGACTTTGTAAAATGTTGTTTAATCATTTTTTAACTAGATAAAATACTGACGCTTACCATTCATCTAAGTCTGTTCTTTTTATAATGATTTACAATAAATGTGTTAGAAGGACAAATTCACCCACCTCTTGCAGTTCCGTGGTTCAAGGCATTGCCCAGAGAAAGAATGGTCTGCATTACTCTTTTAAACTTCACAGAACTTCTGATCTGGTCAGCCATGAGTGGGAGGTGAAATTTCAGAAGATGAGCTTTTCTATGAAGAAATTAGCAAGATCCACAAGGAAATAGAACTTGCCTCTTCAGATGCAGAATTGACAATAGTCAGACTACTTTTGAGATCAGAGACCTGATTTAGCAATGCCAGCAAAACTGATGACAACCAAAAACAGCAGAAATCTGGAAAATTAAAGGGAATGGACAGATTCTCCTCTCACCTGTGAACTGAACTGTATCTTAAAAGAAAAAACTCTTAGTTTGGACTCCACCCGTGGTACTTTCATCATTTCTAAAAAGTACTACAAAAAAAAAGACATAAGAAAGTTAATCAGCAGATAGGGAAGACAATGGAAGACTAAGATACTGACAGAATCAATTCCCTATACCATTTAGTACTATGAATTGAGGATACAACTCAAATTACAGCTCAGAATTGATTATTTGCATTTTCTTTCCTGAAGTTTCACAAATATATGAGACTCTATCCAGCTGAGTCAAGATTTATAGTTTCAAATACCGGACTCCATCCATGCTCTGAGAATTAGTTAAATGGGATAAGTAAGAAAAGATAAGGAGACGAAGAAAGCGTTACTCACCAGTTCACATTTGCCTAACTTCTCCTTATCTCCACTATAGCCCTGATCATAAAGCCACTGTTACAACTCAAAAGTAAAAGAACATTTGTGTCTGTAGCTACAAACTTACACAGTGGGAACTAAGAAAATCTACAGAGTTTCACGGTACTGAAGGCCTTAGACACCCACCCATGTTCCCATAAAGAAAGGGAAAAACACAATACCTTGAGCAAATCCATTTCTTCTTTGGTCGGACAAAACTTTATGAGGTTCTCAACCTGATCCACACCTAATGCTGAGTCATCCAAGGCAAGGACTGAAGCCTAGAAGACATGGTAAAGTCTAGCCATCAATTCTACTCATTGCACCTTAACTTCAACTCAAACTCTTCAAACCAATTAACTGTGATAAACTCAATGCCTTCACTTACCATCAATTCAGGCAAAGGAATTTTAACCTTCGAAAGCATAATCTCACAATTATATGCCCGTCTCAGCTCAATCTGCAAAAACAAGCAACTTCATCAAAATAAAAGATGAAATATTTTCAAAGAGAAAATATAGATGGTGATAAGGAAGCTAAACCCAACTCAAATTATCAAGGATTCATAAAGTATTTAAGCACAATACAAGATGTCTGTTCTTAAATCCTATAACCAAATCAAGTTCTTCCAAAACATCATAAATATGTGAGACAGCCAATTCTAATACTTTTCACAATGTTGGAGCCATGTAAGGTTAGCAGGAAATCTAAACTTGGCCCAATAATTTTCTAGCTTTTGAATTCCAGCTAAACTTAGCCCAATAATTATGTTGGTTAGTTCACGGGTCAAATAGATCTTGAAAGCTCTAAGTTCTGACAATGGGAATACAGGCTTTTCAATGTTGAGTCAGTATGAACTGATTACCAGCTGAACTTTCTCTAATTTAGGTCCCGATGCACGGCGGTTTGACTTTGCACTGCTGTTTCCTTCTGAATTTGGAGCTGCTGCTGAAAAAAGACTATAAAGTTCTGACATGTCAAACTCTGGAGTCCTAATATCAAAGAAAGGAAACAATCAAAACACAAAACAAACGATGAAATAATGAATCATAAAAACTAGAATACATAAGTGATTCTACATCAATAAATGAAAAAATCATGGCGTACTTGGAGGCTTCATCAGTTTTTTGTGCATCCGCCCATAAGCTCCCTTGCATGGCCCTTGTTAACTTTAACCAATGATAAGGCCTCAGATTGGCCTTTTTATTCTGAATCTGATTGTTCGGATTCATACGAGATGAGACTCGTCCCTTTGCACTAAAAGAAATAGCAGAAGGCGGCCCAGGAATTGCAGGTATGTTGGCATTTGGAACTCCAGAATTAGTCAGAGGAGATGCACCAGTAGATTTTAATGACCCATTACCAGGGGGAGTTGGAGGAGGCGGTGCAGGTGGAGCATTCCCTTTATTTTGATTCAAGGAATCATTCATACCAAGACCAGGAGGGGGTGGCGGCGGCACTGAAGGTGTAACAGCAGCAGCACCCAAAGTGGATCCAGAATGAAGAGAGGGTGGATGACGGGGAGTTGTGCCAAGCACAGTTGCTGAAGGCTTTGTAGGCAACTTAGAAGAAACAGGGTGTATATCAGAAGACGGAGCCCTTGGGGGTGGTGGGGTTGGAGGGGGGGTTGAAGATGGGGTCTGGACAATGGATGCACCAAAAAAGGGTGGTGGAGGAGGAGGGGGAGTGGCAAATGAGTTACTGACAGAAGAAGGTGAAGATGTTAATAAAAAGTCAGGAGAAGTAAGTGGAGGGGGAGGGGGAGGGGGAGGGAGAGTTGAGAATTTGTTCTTGATGGAGGACGACGGAGATAAACCAGTAAACGAAGGGGGTGGAGGGGGAGGGGATGGTATTGGAGTGAAGCTCTTGACAAAGGAGGATGGAGATTCCGCTAAAGGAGAAGGGGATGAAGTTACTAGATGAATTGGTGATGATTGACTTCTACCTGGTAACGTGGTTTGAGGCTCTAGGGTAGAATTTTTTCCTTTTGTGGTAGGTTGTGGAGGCAATTGCTGATGATGAGTAGCAGAAGGCTTCTCCATAGATGCTGAAGAATCTATTTCCGACGAATTTGCCACCACTGGCAATTTCAACGGTGGCGCCGGCGGTGGCGATGGAATATTCAACTTACTCAGCTGGACAGGTTGAGGATCGTTTGAAACAGGAGGAACAGATGTAGGAGGGGTAGGCAGAGGTACAGCCACTGGAGACATGACTTCTTTGTTATTTGATGGAGCATGATCATGCAACAGAGCAGTAATGCCAAGGGCTGAGGGTGCACTATGATATCGAGATACCGGTACAGGTGACCCTTGCAATGAATTAGCATATGAAACTGGTGTAGATAGGGAAACTTGTGGTCCCCGCTGAGATATGATTTTAGACTGTGTAGATCGTTGGAGAGCAGCCTGCACTTCTCGAGGTTCAATGTTCTTCCAAACCGCATCTTCGGCTAGAGATGGTTTGGAAGAAGGTTTAAATTGTTTCATTTGAGGCATGAATGATGGGCTACTGATGTTCTCTTCTCTTACCGCTGATTCTAAGTTAGGTTTAGGGGAGGATTCCAACGACATAGTTCCTTGTTCTGCAGTGCTAGGAGAACCATCCCCCATTTTCTCTCGAGAACCAGGTACATTTGAAAAAGTGATTTGATGGAGCATATTTAGTCCATCTGTCTTTGGACTTAGCCAATCCACATTGCTAAACATCTCTTGAACTTTAGCAAACGCTTCGACAGGAAGGCCCTCTTTCTCTTCAATATTGGGCAATTCAATTGAAACGAGAGGAGCAGTAGCATTCATCTCGGAACAGAGAACCTTCATCCAAATGCATAATATAATTTTCCTTTAAACAACTAAGTCCTCATGGAAAAATATTTAATCAAGAATGTGAAATGGTAACATTACACATACCTCTGTCCTAAAATCCTTGGGAAATCGATCTTTAACATGCCATAGAGTATCAATGTCATCACGATTAAGCATTAAAATATTTGATCTTATGAAGGCTGTATTGAACATAACTCGAAATATCATCTCTTCTTGTTTCAGAGCATCGTCCAAATTTATACATTCAAGAACAACATCACCTTGGATGTGGCAGCGAATGTCAATCTTTACAAGCTCACATTCTGCCTGCAAAAAATGAGGAGAATTGAGCCACTCATAAGTATATATGTGTACATACTACCATTTAAAGCAGTAGTATGTGCATGGTGAACTTCCCATCAGACTTTCCATGAACAAACTGTGTATCCAAATGAAACATGATTTCCACACTAGTTAATGCTAAAACTTGACTTCTGCAAAAAGTTAATTATTAATTACCCACACACTCAAAGCCACACTTTGCAATTATATATGGACTAACCTGATTCAAGATTTACACTTTTAACCCCAGCCAAGAGACTAAGAACGAAATCCAAACATTATATCATGTAATACACAATTATGTGAAACAGACAGCTCTTAGTTTATCCATCCTCAATAAGCTGCACTATACAAGTCCTCCAGCACTCAATATATGTCGCATGCATGTCCACAAGAAAACTACAGGAAAACGTAGTTTCCTGTCAAAATGATTTCTAACTTACGTTCAGTAAATGAAGAGAAGAAATGAGAGTGAACACGAATATTCTTAGAAGGAATTGATTTCTAAATAACTCTTAATTCAATTGTAGTTATTGAAACCGGGAGAAAAAGAACTATGAAGCTGAGTAAGAGCCACCTGCTTGTAATACCGAACAAGTTTGCTTCGTTTGGGAGTTGAGAACAAAACTTTGGGAGTCCGATCAGCAGCCATTAAAGGGTCCTGTCCATATATCCTAAAGATTGGGCGGCATCCACCCATCCCATCCAAATTAGGAATCATTCTAATGATGATGCAGTCCAAAGTAAGCGCCCTATCCAATGGAGGCCATTCAGAGGCGACATTTCTTCTTGACACATACTGAAGGTACCTCAATTGTGAAGGCAAAGGATTTAGCGGTGACATCAACTGCAAAAGTTCACGAGGTGCTTGCTTGTAAATCATTTCCAGGGTTTTCTGCTCCCCACTGTACTGCTTCCTATATATTAAGAGGGCAGCCAGCATGAACGACAAGACTGGCCATCCACCTCGTTCACAATGCATCAAAAGAGCATTTGTCTGCCCAAGTGAGAGCCAACTTTCACTTGATCTCAAGAAGTGGTGGATCATCTCCATCGTGAGTAGTGGGCAGCCTTCATAATGCCGAGGATAGTCCATCACAGTCATATCAAACTCAGATAATATATTTGAAATCTGGCTTTGCCTCTCGCCCTCTCGAAAGCTGAAAACCATAAATGAAGCATCAGGGAGATGCTCACGGAGTTGACCAACTATGCCACCTATGTAGATTTTGTATTCATCTTCTTCCAAAGCATCCGTTGTAAAGCAGCAATCAAAAACTACATTTGTTTAAGCAGAATAGAGGTAATTGATTCTTAGATATATAGTAGCTTGAACTCAGAGAAATGCACTAAATATAAGTTAAAAGAATGGTGCAAGACATAAGGTGGAGGACATATAGGTCAATCTCCTTCCCAGCAACAGTAAAGCAACAATAATGACCATGAATTTGAACAAACATCTTTCTTCAACTCCAAAACTCCTAATATGGACACATGCTTTACGAAACTACAAGTTACTAAGTTAGGCATTATTACAAATGGACGTAAAAGAAAAGTATGTACATGCATTAGTGCTAGAATTTATAGAAATTTAGATAAAACTTATTAGAACTTCAGTCTTTGTTCCACTAACATGGGCGGACTAATTTTACTACACCACAACATATCCAATTACTTTCCTTCACTACGCACCAAAAACTTATTTGTCTGAATCTCAAACTCTGGAAAATTATCAAAAGAAACTTATCCAAGATTCTTTACATTTGCAAATCTACACTTTCAGTTAATAGATTCTTACTTCTTCACTAACACAAAGTTACTTCTTTGTATTACTAATTGCATTTTTCAAGTTCACAATGTAAGAGTAGACAATACATTCATATCCTACTTAAACCAAACTCCATTATTCGTCAACAGGAAAACCCGAAATACCATCCAATTAAACCAGAAAACAGCGCAAACAAAGAAAAGATATCAACCCACACCCATTATTTTCCGAACCTCAAACAACTAAATTTCACCATCTTCTGAACCAATAAAACATACCATAAACATTTTCAGAGATCTCCAAAAGCCCGTCCGGAGGCTTCCGGTAGAAGAACTTCCTAAACAAGGCCATTCTCCTTAAGATCCAATAAAATCACCAGCCACAGCTCCTATTACCCCCCCTCCCCCAATCAACCAACATTGCCCATACCAGGCTAATATACCCGAATCACCAAATTCCCGCGAAATAAGAGATTGACGAGAAGAAAGGAAGAGAAAAAAGTCATAATGGTATCCAAGAGAGTGCGTTTTGAGGAACCAGAGGCATTGATTATGATTGGAACTCAAGGAAAGTGTCTGAGTAAGGTTGTTGCCGCCTCGTTCACAATAAGGTTAACAGAAGGGGGAAGACTTAGCTTTCAATCAATAGAAGTTGTCCTATGAGGAGAGAGAAATTGTCACAGTTGGGTTTTAGAGAGAGAAAGTGGTCGAATTTTACAATTATATATTATAGAGGAATGGAAGACTCCAAATGCAAGAAAAGGGCGGAAAAGTCAGATATGGTGGTTAACATGGGATCCAAATATACAAGGATCTGAGGTTTGTCTCTCTCTCTCTTCTTAAGGGGCCTCTGTCTGGAATAGGAGATTGGATTTTGCTGATAATGATTTTCTTTTCCCTTTTTCTCTTTTTATTTCCTTTCGCTTTCTGTCTGCGAACTAAATTGAGTTATTAGATTGTTGATGTGGCACGTGTGTTTCATTAAGAAAAGACGTTAACCCGCCATTAGAGGGTGTTTTAAAATTTTATCCTTTATAAGTTTGGTAAAGAAAATTATACCATGTTCTCAAATATCATAATATTATATTTATACTCATCAAATCAAATCAATCAAATGCAATCTCTTTCTTCATTTATCATCTCTTGTCTTTTTTTAATATACATATAAAATCAATTTAATCAATTATTATTGAAAGCGACCACTTGAAAGATTCAAGTAGTCGTTTATGACTATTTGAACTTTTTGAGTAGTTATTTTTTTTTTCGTCAGTCAGCAATCCAGACACCAGGTGGCTACTTGAAGGGTTAAAGTAGTTGCGTTATAACTACTTGAACCCTTCAAATAGTTATTTTTATTCTGTCAGTAAGCAATCAAGTAATTACTTGACCCTTTTTCTACGTCTAAAAAATAGAAGAATGGAAACGTTAAGTACTCGAAGGGTTCAAGTGGTTTTTTATGATTACTTGAACTCATCAAGTAGTTATTTTTTTGTCAATCAGCAACTCATATACTAGGTGACTACTTGAAGGGTTCAAGTAGTTGTTTATGACTACTTGAACCCTTCAAGTAATTTTTTTGTCAATTAGGACATTAGGTGACTACTTGAACTCCTCAAGTAGTTGTTTTTATTCTACCAGTAAACAATCTAGTAATTATTTGATCCCTTTCATCCAAAAAAAATAGGAGAATAAGAACGTTGAGTACTTGAAGGGTTCAAGTAGTTTTTTATGACTACTTGAACCCATTAAGTAGTTGATTTTTTTGTTTATCAGCAACCCAGACACTAGGTGATTACTTGAAGGGTTCAAGTATTTGTTTATGACTACTTGAAGCCAATTACTTGAAGGGTTCAAGTATTTATTTATGACCACTTGAAGCTTTCAAGTAGTTTTTTTTTCAGTTAGTAACTCATACACCAGGTGACTAATTGAAGGGTTAAAGTAGTCAAGTAATTATTTTTATTCTCCTAGTAAACAATCAGGTAATTACTTTAGTCCTTTTCTGTGTAAGAAAATAGGAGAATGGACCCGTCTTGCTGAAGAAGAATAATGAGTTTCGCTAAAGAAGATGAAGAATTGGTCTCGCTGAAAAAGAAGAAGAAGAATGGGTCACCATCTCACTGAATAATCATAGGGTCTCACTGAAGAAGAATAAGAATAAGGAGAAGGAGGAGGAGGAGAATGGATGATTAGATTGATTTGATATGTGTATTGAGAATGAAAGATATATAATGAGGGAAGAGAGATAATGCATTAGTTTATTTGATTGGTGGGTCAGAGATATATTTTTCTTATATTTAAGAAAATGGTATATTTTTTCAAGACAAAATTGGAAAGAGTGTAGATTTTCAAATAACCCTTCGTCATTGGAAATAGAAATATAGAAATTAGGGAAAAGCAGATAAATGGTCGACAATATTTTCATGTGATCTTATAGCTTTTAAATTAAGTTTGAGTTTAGAAACATTTCATTTGAAAACACTTTAATGCATTAAAATGTTAATTCAAATCACTTTTGCTTGGCATATTGAAATAAATTTCAGTATGTGGAAGCATTTATAAGAAATACGTACTTAAGTGTTTCCTAAAATGATTCTACGTGCACATGAATATACTTTAAAGTATATGCAAGTACTTCGTAGAAAGACGTATATGGCATGATTATGTTCTCTAACATCGCTCGTTAATTTAATGATATTGATGTTAATTGGGCAATGACCGTACTTGTGAGTTTAGGGGAATAATGTTTTCTTTCTTATTCACCCTTTCTCTTCCTTTCAAACTGAATCGTATGCTCTTCTAATATGCACATACGAGTGATTCTAGACTGATAAATTTATAGATCAAGTTTTGATTGATCTAGTGATGTAAATTATTTATGGCACAATAAATTATCCATTATTAATAAAAAAAATAAATGTCTCAATAAATACATTAGAACTCTATTTCTTTTAACGGTACAATCCTAATATCCTAACATCATATCCCTGATCTTTAAGAGATTCCTTTTAAGTCCAAAAAGGGTTGGAAACCAACTCGGCAGTGAAAAAGAATTGTTATCTTAGCAGGTGAGCCCTACATCAAGCAATCCAAATGGAGTCATTAGTACCTGAAAATAAAAACACACATATTTTTAACAACAGCTTGATTCCACACTCAAGGTTCTTGAGCCTGAGCCCCATTTCTTAGTTGGCCTTTATATATCAAGTTAAAGGGTGTGACCCGAGGCCAAAATACATTATGAACAGGTAAAAAATACTCATTGCCACCTGAACAAGGATGGCCAACCAAAGGACTCATGAAAAACGATAGAAAAGCGAAAAACATGAAAAAAGACTGATGTCGCAAGACACCCATAAACGAATGAAGAACGATCAGAACGAATACGTACCGAGAATGGGAAAGAGCACCAGAACGGGAAAAGCTGATTAGCGAAAAAATCATTGATTACCGAGAATGGGAAAGAGCACCAGAACGGGAAAAGCTGATTAGCGAAAAAAGCTGATTACCGAGAAAAGCTCAAGAGACTTACCCTACAAGACCATAAACATGCCTAAAACTAGATCCAACACAACTCTAAATGAGGATAACAAAACCAGGAATAGAGATGACCACGTTGATCAACCAACCCCACCGACGAAAATGCTGCAGACGATCCTCAATGGGATGCATGAGATAGAACAGAGGAATGCTGAAACAATACGTAATGCATGGCAGAATGTGCAAGATCAGATCAAAACACTACAACGGGAACTTGTAAAAACGTGAGCAGAGGTCAGCCAATGGATGAATGATGACGAACGAGAAAATAACAATGAACAGGAAGCCCACTCTTAGGGTAATCGTCGAGATGAAAGACAAGGAGACCACGAGAATAGTAGAAACATGCGAAGGGAAGAGGAAGTCCAATCACAGAACCTTGTGAAGGAAGCTACGGGAGAGGCTCGGTAATCCCGAGTCATGTCAAATGAAGCAATAGAAGAACTGTTTGAAATAAAAGATGATGGAAATGAGGAATCTCAGAAGTACGGGAAAAATCAACCTTGAATCTCTTATATGGACATCATTAAGCCCAGAAGTCCTAGCGGCACCCGTGCCAGAAAAATTTGTTGCTCCCAAATTCAAATGCTACGAACGAAAAGTTAATCCTATAGACCAGATAAGACATGGCATTGTACCAACACGATGATAGGATTGATGTGCAGAATGTTCCCCACTAGTCTAGACGGGACAGCTTTGAAGTGGTATCACTCCTTTCCGTTGCACTAGATCGCGAGCTTTGCTATTATGTCCTCTGTTTTCATAGAGCAATACTCAACTCACCGTATGGTCATGGAAGACTCAGCACACCTAATGGTAATCTATACCAAGGAAGAAGAGTCCCTGCTGGAGTACACGCATCGCTTCAAAGACAAGATGACCAAGGTCGAGAACTGTGACGATCGATTTGCTAGATTGTCATTCTGACGAGGTCTAGACCTAGAGTCACCCTTTTTCAAGGATCTATTCAAGGTGAAGCCCCTTTCTATGGCAGAAGTTTTCCAACGAGCACAAGCCTACACTACCCTAGAGGAAGAGAAGAGGAGTATGCAGAGAACGGTTGAATGGAAAAAATAGGAATCGCAGAAGTGGGAAAGAAGTGTAAGACCTAAAAGGAGGAAGCATGACGAAACAGAAAGAGCAGATGGGAGGAATTTCCAATAAAAAAGGAATACGTACCGGAGGCGGGATCTTGATTGAGTCCACCCGAGGGACAAAGTCTACACACTGTTGACCATTGCGATCAACCAAATACTGGAGACAATTAAAAACAAACCTTGGCTGAAAAGACCAGCCCCGCACACTAAGGAACCTAGCTACAAGGATTAAGATAAATATTGCTCTAACCACAAGAGCAACGAGCATTACACGCAGGACAATTTCTAGCTCAATGACTATATTGAACAGCTGATCAAAGAATGGTACCTTAGCCAATTTGTGAAAAAGATGACCAGAAACATGAAACTAAGAAAGATAGTCGAGAAGAAGACAAACGGGATAAGAGGAAGCAGCCCATTTTTGCATCATCGACAGGGTTATAGCATTAACAAAATAAGAGGGGACGACAAAAAAGGAAAGGAAGATGTAATGTAAGCAGCTAATGTTAGAAAGACATCAGCAAAAGCCCTTAAGCGGCAATAGGGATTCAACGCTAGTGTTCAACGACTCCGACTTGGAACACAGCGGGCACCACAACGATGCCTTTGTCATTTCAATACAAGTTAGAAACTGCTTGTTGATGAGGGTCTTGGTGGATGATGGGAGCGTAGTGAACGTCCTTCACTGAGAAACCGTGGAGAAAATGTCCGTGGGAGATCAAAAGTTACAAGGAACTTCGCGGCCATTGATTGGTTTTAACGGAGCCATCAGCTACTCGGAAGGAACTCTGACTCTCCCGGTGTCAGGAACGATGTCCCTGTACAACGCAATCCTGGGCTATACCTTCAAAGTTCTACCAAGTGTAGAAGTACCCATCACCAAAGGAAGTGAAAATAGTAAGAGGCGACCAGGCCGCTGCTCGTATCTGTTCAGTGACCGATTTAAAATCCACTAAGAAAAAGGCTACAGATAAGTCTGAAGGAAAAATACCAGCAAACTTATAGCAATCATAGAATAATGGACAAGACGACCTGAGGTACGCGGCAGGAGAGGTAATGGAGACCCTATGTCTTAAAGAAGGGACCCAGAAAATGACGAACATCGGCGCCCGTCTCAAGAAAAGTGAGAAAAGGAAGTTTATAGAATTTCTAAAGGAAAACGTAGATGTATTTGTAGTGACAGCACAAGAGATGCCCGACATTTCAAAAGAGATCATCTGCCACAGATTGAATACGGATCCCATTGTGAAACCTATGAAACAAAGGAAGAGAAGTTTCATTCCTAAACGGAATCAAGCGATCAAATATGAGGTTGAGAAGCTATTGGCAGCGGATTTCATCAGAGAGGTAAACTACCCTGAATGACTAACTAATATGGTTATGGAAGAAGAATCAGAAGTGGAGGATCTGCATGGACTTCACTGACCTAAACAAGGCATGCCCCAAAGACGAGTACTCGTTGCCAATGATAGATCAAATGGTAGACGCCACTCCAGGGCATGAACTGTTCAACTTCATGAATGCTTACTTAGGCTACAATCCGGTCAAAATGTTCCAACCTGGTCAGAAAAAACTTATTTCATTATTGATTACATTGTCTATTATTATAAAGTCATGCCCTTTGGTCTAAAGAATGCATGTGCAACTTATCAAAGGCTAGTGATGAAGTCTTCTGCGAGCAGATCAGGAAGAATATGAAAGTCTATGTCGATGACATGCTGGTCAAAATTAAGAAGCGGGAAGACCACATTCAGGACCTTGAAAACGCATTTTCTGTTCTAAGGAGAAATTCCGTCAAGCCGAACCCAGAGAAGTGCACTTTTGGAGTAACGGCGGGAAAGTTTCTTGGGCACCTAGTTACACAACGGGGAATCAAAGGAAACCCAGACTAGGTAAAGGCAATGATAAATATTAAGTCCCCGCAGAACCTCAAAGAAATTCAAGGGTTAACTGGAAGATTACTCACTCTAAACAAGTTTATCTCCAAGTCAACAGACATATGCAAGCCTTTCTTCAAGGAGTTTGCGGAAAAATTCCTCGAGCGGCTGGTATGAAGACTATGAAGAAGCCTTTGTCAAGATTAAGGAATACCTAACAACTCCCCCTTACTCTTCAAACCTACTCCCGACGAGCAGCTTCTGTTGTACATAGTTGTCTCCATCGGGGCAGACAGTGCAGTACTCATCAAAGAAGAGGAAAGAAAACAGAAACATGTATACTTCGTGAGAAAAAGTCTTGTATCGGCAGAAATGAGATATAGACAGATAGACAAACTAGTAATGGATATTATAACTGCAGCACAGAAGTTAATGCCTTATTTCCAAGCCCACAACATCAAGGTGTTAACCGAGTCTCCCATTAAAAGCCTTCTACACTCAACGGAGGAAAACGGCAGAATAGCAAAATGGTCAATTGAGCTGAGCTAGTATGACATTAGTTACGAGCCTGTGATGAACCACTAAGTAATGGATGTCTTCCACACGGCCTCGACAGTATCAAGAGTTGAATTGAGAACACGATTGGTGTCAGAGAGATTTTCTTCTGTGACTAAACGTTAATCAAATCTTTAAAAGAATAATCATCATGTTCTTTTAGAGAATCGTCTCACTAAAGTCTTCCTCAGTAAATCTCTAGATCTCATGTGTTGAGAATATCTAAAGACATCAGTAAATCTTTAGATCACATGTGTTGAGAATATCTAGAGACAGAAAAAATGTCTTGCAATATTCTACGGGTCCACAGATGTCCTATTGCATTGAGGATTGACTTGGAAGATCTTGGTGTGGATCTCGGAATCAACTGATCGTTAGAACGATTTTATAGGAACGGAGGATCGATCAATTTTTGCAAAGACACTTGATATAGACTATAAGAGGTATATGATTCTCAACATTGTATGTTGTAGACTTAACTTGTAAATATATAATGGATCCTGATTGATTGAAAATGAGTTCTCAATAAAAAGTTTGCATTTGGTTATCGTTGCGTTGCGCATGTTTTATTTTATTAAAAGATTCATTTTTATTAAAAGTTAAATTTTTTTAAAAGACCACGTGCCTCCACGCTTCCGCCGCGCACACGCCACGACGACCAGCAAGTGATATCAAAGCAGTCTTTATATATTTATATGTTAAATGTTGTGTGGGATTTCTTGCATTATTCATATAATATGAGATATATATAATGATGGATGGTTATGTTTTTTTGAAAGTATGAAAAGTAATGGATCATTAATTGTATGGTGGTTATTGGCTTAGGCTTTGTTTTAATTTTTTTCTAGATCTTGTGTAAGCCGAATTGAGGCGTAGGCATTTTTTTTAACAATTCTGAATGCGAGAAGACGAAAAATGCATGAGACGAACGCCAGAAATTTGTTATTCACGTGAAAACACTTTTCATCCGCAAAAACACTGTTCATCGGCGAAAACATTGTGTACGCCATAAATTTATTGTTCAGTGGAGGTGAGTAGTGCCGATTGTACTGTACCGGCGATGAACAATGGCTGTCTGACACGTCAGATGGCTGCCGGCGGTGAAACGGGTAGCGATGGTGATGGGCGACGATCGAAAAGTCATATCGCCGTTGACAACTGTGGTCATATTTTAGGAAAGTTTCCAACAAACCATGCAACTAACTCTATCAATTAAGTGTTTCATTAAAATCCAAACTCTTTTAATTATCCGTTTAAATTTTGAAATTAATGTAATTTTAAAATAGGTTCTTAATTTTTTATTTTATGAAAATTAAAAATTAATAGGATATTTGGTTTGACCCAAGTTTTACCAAATCAAATAAAGTGTTTATTGGACTAAAATCGAATCTGGATCAGTATTCACCCTAGGTGGGGGAGTTGTAATATGGAGAAGTGTTAAACAATCCAACATTGTAGATTCTAGTATGGAAGCCGAATATATAGCGTCTTGTGAAGCTAGGAAAGAAGCGGTATGGCTCAGAAAGTTCTATTCTGATTTGGAAGTAATTCCAGATATGGCAAGCCATTGATAATGTACTATGATAACAGTGGGGCGGTAAAGAATTCCAAGGAACTGAAGAGTGACAAGAGGGGCAAGCACATAGAGAGGAAATATCATATTGTAAGAGAGATCGTGCATCGAGAGGATGTGAATGTTATGAAGATAGCATCGGAGCAAAACCTGGCTGATCCTTTTACCAAGACACTTCCTGCGAGAGTCATTTGAGGGTCACGTGCGTAACATGAGATTAAGATAGATGCTACATTTGCTTTAGGGCAAGTGGGAGATTGTTGGGGGTTATGTCCTCAAAACATGTGTATTGACATTTTGATATGAAATTTAAAGAGGATTATATTTTTCTTATAATTGTTCTTTTAAATTATTGTTGAATAATTTATATAAATAATTGAAAATTCCATATTCATTAATAAGACTATGATCTTGTATTAGTACGAGAGAATTAAGATCATGTGTAATGAATAAAATTGTCAGCAACATATTAAAGTATGAAATCTTTAATGAATGATTGCTAGTATGGTTCACCAAACATTATGAATGCGTGTGATCTATATCTGAATCATTGATGTGGATAGATATCTTAGTGAATGTACTTTATATAATAAGATTATATATGACAGGACCGATGTGAATTAATATACTTATTAACGTGACGTTTATCATAAAGATTTAATACACATCGATTCGATGATTATATGTAGATCAATCTGAATCATGAGTAATCATGAACTCCTATGCATGTCTACTGGATCTTTTGATTCACTCATTAAGATATGTTTGTTAATCAGACTAGTGACTTTTATTTTGGAGATTCAGTGATGTGGATGGCTAGGAATATGATCTTACAAGATTTTGAATCTAAGATTTCCTAACGGATGGTATATTGGTTCCCTTAAATGTTAATTCTGCAATTGAATGGTTATTGAGCTCAAATTTATAATAAGATTATAAATTAACCATTCACTAGTGGATTCTTAAAGATCAAGAGGTAATTAGAAGGGTAAAATGATAATTTTGATCAATTCTAATTTACGAACTAATAATTGGAGGACAGAACTACATGAAATGATTGTAGTAGTAGACTATATGAGAATACTCTGTAAATACATTATATAATCTCTAGGAGTGTAATTCCATATTTATATAAGAGTAATAATGAAATTAATAAATAAGATTATTTAATTAAATATTTTAATTAATAACCCGGTTTATTGGAGCTTAGGATTATAGGTACATGATGTGCAAGTCACTTCTATACAACGCTGTCTAGGGTGTGAATATTTCAGGACATGAGAAAATGACTAACTTGCAAAAAGAATTTTTATTCTAGGGCAAGTACATAATTATGAAATAAATTATCTGTGATTAAATAATTGAATTGCTTATATATTTAAATACAATTTTTGGAAATTATATAAATAATGATCAATTTTTTAAATTATCGATAAGTGAAACAGGATATCTAATTTGTGAAATTAGATAATTAACTTATTATTAGATAATAATTTAAATCAACTAAATTTATTATTTGCAAAATAACAGATAAGTTAGTGTATACGGATAATTTTTTTGATATCTAGATAATTATCCGATTCAAATAAATATTTAATTGTCATTGTCAATCACTGATAGAGTATCAAAAATTAACATGGACTACCGTGATGCTATGTGGCACTAAAATAGTGAGTGTGCAATACTGGAGTGCCACATTGCACTACAGTGGTGTCGTGAGGCATTGTGCTGGCTCACGACACACTGCAGTGCCACGTGACACTGCAGTTGTGCACAATTGTAGTGAGTACCACTACAATTAGTAATTTTACAATTAAATATTATTTCAGTTTATCCCTAAAAATCTGATACGCCATTATCTAGAATATATACAGATATTATTCTAATGACCTTGGTTGTGGAAAGAAGAGAAGAGAATCAGTTGATCAGATCATTAGTTCGTCAATCAAAAGTTGAATTGAGAACATGATTAGTCTCAGAGAGATTTTCATTTGTGATTAAAACGTTAATCAAATCTCTAAAAAATAATCATCACGCTCTTTTAGAGAATCGTCTGACTAAAGTTCTTTTTAGTAAATCTTTAGATCTCATGTTTTGAGAATATCTAAAGACATAAAAAATGTCTTGTAATATTCTACATGCCTACACACGCCTTAGTGTGTTGATGATTGACTTGAAAGATCTTGGTGTGGATCTCGGAGTCTACTGATCATTAGAACTATTTCGTGAAAATGGAGGCACCGATCAATTTTTGCAAGGACACTTGATATAGACTGCAAGAGGTATATGTTGTAGATTTAACTTATAAATATATAACGGATCCTGACTAATTAAAAAGAGTTTTCAATAAAAGTTTTCATTTGGTTATCGTGGCATTGCGCATGTTTCGTTTTATTAAAAGATTCATTTTTATTAAAAGTTTAATTTTTCAAAAGGTCACGAGCCTCCACGATTCCGCTGCGCACGCGCCGCGACGACTAGTATAGGGTAAGTGGGAGCTGGAAATGATGAAAGTGAAATACCAATACTTTTAATGTTATTTTACTTATTCCTTGAATCAAAGCTGGGCACTACCCCTCTTTTTGGTCCCAAGGCCTGCTTCTGCGGCCCGATCCGGGCAGAAGACATTGTCCGATGGAGGGCGTTGCACACTGTTGCCCCCACGAACACAACCATCTCTTTGAGGTGACTATATCGTGGTAAAGCCAAATATCTGCACTAACCTTGACAACCACTGGCATAATGCCGAAAGCACACAACAACATCTCATGGAACCAAGGCCGCCCCCGCTAAACTTGCCACGAATCACTTAATGCCAACTATACGAGCACTGACACGAACATACCAACCCTGCAGAAATTTGAATCACCCGACATTATCGAGGCCGTGCGGAACACATCCACTGCTTAGTCGTTCATCATGCACCCCAACGGTGTACCGACAGAAAGGAGCAACACGATGTAACAATTCCATCAAGTAGGTATCAAGCACATGCACCCATAGATAACCCAAAGCTTGCATGCATAACAATGATGGGAAGAATGCATTAGCAGTTCATTGCATAAGCACCGAAGGGAAAGTTGAATGGGAAATGCATCAAATGGGAGAAGATGGAACTTGGAAACTCTTTGTTGATCAAACAGTAGAGGAGCAGGAGCAGGGGTAGTAGTACAAACTCTCTTTAGAGAAATATTGGAACACTCCGTCTCCTTTGGATTCAATACGTCAAATAGTGAAGTAGAGTATGAAGCATTGATCGTGGGATTATGAGGTAACTGATGTAAAAATATTATGTGATTCCATATTGATTGTGAAGCGGGTCAAGAGAGAATACATATCAAAAGATGAACAAATAGTGAATTATTTGCAACGGGCAAAGAATCTCCTCAGCATGTAAAAATATTACGAGATATTACAAATTCCAAGAACTGAGAACGGCCACGCACATGCCCTAGCAAATCTAGAATCTTCATTACGCTTCCCTTACAAAAGAAATGTCCCCGTGAAAATTCTGAAGGAGCCAAGCATCTTACTCCTGTGGAATAACGTGGTTGATGTAGAAGTTGAACATTAACCTAGTTAGCATGACGACATAATCCGCTTCATTAAAGAAGGAACGCTTCTTAAAGACAAACTTCTTCTCAAGAAGATGCAACAACGGGGTGCCAGGTACACGATGATTAATGGGGTGTTATATAAGAAATGTTTGCAGGACAATACCTGAAGTGTCTACGAGAAAAGGAGGCCTAGCATGTGTCAGAGGAAATTCATGAGGGCATGTGTAGAAAACACACTAGGGGTAGATCACTAGCCGATAAAGTCATGAATGAAGGATACTACTGGCCTCGAATGTATCAGGATAGTGAGACATATTTCCCATGGTTTTCCCCGCAAGGTTTTTCCACGTAAAAACATTAGCGCCAATCTTCTCTCATCAACTGAATCATTACTAAACGAAATTAAGGGCATAAAAAGTCCTTAGGAGGGGCAGTTCATAAGTCCTACTCTCAGAAATAATTGAAGGCATAGAAAATCATTGGGAGTGGCAGTTCATAAGTCCTACTCCTAGAAGGAAGTAATGGCATAAAAAATTTTTGGGAGGGGCAGTTCATAAGTCCTACTCTCAGAAAAAACTTAGGGGGGTGAAAAGTCATTAAGAGATGATATGAACCTCATAGTCGCTTTGCGATGAAACCCGATAACAATGATGGTTCAAGAACCCAATGATCGATTTTAAAAAAGAAGAAACTCTGACCCGTTTTCTATGACACAAAGAGAACCTTAATTATAAGACCTAAGACCCAAATTGATGCTTCAAAAAGAACCAAAGGTATGATTTAGATGCCACACTCAAGAACAAGATGGAAAAGTGGGTGATAAGTCTAGTTTTTAGACATCACAAGAATATTTTTGATAAATCTGAAAAGTTCTAAGAAGAACCAAAGAGAAAACTCTCACAAAAAAATTATATTGATCAAAGTTATGTTTAATACATTGTGAAACCACGCTTAAAAAGAAAAACTAGAAGCCTAAAGAGTCCTAAAGTGTTTAAATAACCTAAACTAAATTTAAAAGAGAAAAAAATATTAATTGCAATAAATATGAAACTTGTAATCCACTCAAAAGACTCATATTGGTTGTCCGCTTATAGGTTAGGATTGCCAAGGTGTCATGCTCTAATAAACTATTATTTGCTATCCACTTCTAGGTTAGGATTTCCAAGTTATCTTGATTCCTTGTCATCATTTAAAATGTCATGTCATGCTCCATGTGGACTGCCATATTGAACGTCACATCATGCTCCATGTGCAATTCCATGTAGGATGCCACGTCATCTCCATATAGGTTGTCATGTTGGACGCCACGTCATGCTCTATGTCGGCCGCCATATTGGTTACCATGTCATGTTTCATGTAGGATGTCATGTTGGATGACACAGCCGCCATATTGGTTACCATGTCATGTTCCATGTAGGATGTCATGTTGGATGACACATCATGCTCCATGTGGACTGTCATGTTGGACGCCACGACATGCTCCATGCAGGCTGCCATATTAGACGGCAAGTCATGCTCCATGTAGGCCGTTATACTCCATATCATGTTCCATGTCATACACTCATTGAGTGCTTCATCCATCCTCTTTTCTCTAACTCTGATGATTTGGCCTCTTGGTACTTGAAATGGATCCATCATTTGAGGTTGTGTAGCCGAATCCTCATCATTCCCTCCCGCTTGAGAATGATTTGTCCTCAAATCATCACCTACATCAAATGGGAACAAGTAGTTACATTAAATTTAGTACTTACATTGTACTCACCGGGAAGATCAAGCATGTAAGCATTGTCATTGATTCTGGCAAGGACATGGAATGATCCATCCCCTTTAGTCAACGATTTTGTTTTCCTTTGTGTAGGAAACCTTTCATCATATTGCTCATTCTTACTTTCAATGTTAACTCAGACCTTGGTGTATAAAACCTTCACCAGATCTTTTTGTTTCTTACCATCAAGATTAACATTCTCATTAGTAGATAAATGTAAAATATGCATAGGAGTTGAAGGATTAAATTCATAAACATTCTCAAAAGAATAAGTAGGATGAAGAAACCTATTATATGCAAACTTAAAATGTGCTAAACACTTCTCCCATTGCCTTAAATTCTTTTGAAGGATAACTACCATAAATTTTCCCATGAACCCACACAAGACATGATTTATCAACCTCATGAATGTACTAGATGAACTAGTTAAACCATATACATTAATAACCAGTCACGCAATCCATGTTTACTTTTAAGTATTTTTTTCATTCATATCCCTCTTTCATGCTAAGTTGAGGATATCCACTTTTAAGATCAAATTTAGTAAACAAACAAGAACCATGCAATTCATCAAGCAAACCAACTAATCTAGGAATGAGATGGTGATACTTTACAGTGATGTTATTTATGGTTCGGAGATCAATGCACATCGTCCATGTCCATTCCTTGTTAGTCACAAGAAATACGAGAACCGCATTAGGGCTCGTGCTTCCATGAGCATACCCATTTTCCATGAACTTGCTCGCTTGTCTTTCCAACTCCTTTGTCTCATCCGGATATCTTCTATGTGCAGGTTTGTTTTCGATGGGACCTTCAGGTACAAAGTCAATTCGGTGCTCGATTCTCCTAATTGATGGCAGCCGTTTTGGCCTCTCCTTGAGGAATACTTCTTCGAAGTGCTGCAAAAAAGATATAAAAACACTAGGCAAGTAGTGGTTAAGTTCGTTAGTCGAAAAACAAGTCTCTTTATATAAAAGTACAAGCATATTCCGGTTGAAACTCAAAGCTCTCTTAATCTCACTCTATCTTGCATGAAAACACTCTTTTCTTCTCTCTTGATTTTTCTCACTCCTCTAACCCAACTCTCTATTTTTCACTCTTTTCTTTTGTTCAAACACTCATTTTTTTGAACTCTCGCTCTCTTGATTTTGCTGACTCTTTTTTTTTTATTCTCTCTTTTCAACTTCAATTGATTTTCTTGAACTTGTTTTGGGGTGAGGGGTACAAGAGTAATGGGTTTCTTATCAATTACAAAAGTATATCTATTTTTGTAACCATCATGAGGGGCTTTTCTATCATATTTCCACGGCCTCCCCAAGAGAAAATGACTTGCTTGCATTGGAACAACATCACACAAAACTTCATCTTTGTACTTGCCAATAGAGAAAAAAACTAACACTTGCTTATGCACCTCGACTTCCCCACTATCATTCAACTATTTCAGTTTGTATGGATTAGGATGTTTTAATATAGGCAAGTTTAGTTTTTCCACCATGTAAGTGCTAGCCACATTAGTACAACTTTCCCCATCAATAATCATACTACACACTTTTATCATTAACCAGGCATCTAGTATGAAAAATATTTTCTTGTCGTACCTTCTCATCTTCTTCGGCTATGGCACTAAGAGCTCTTCGTTTTACAGAAAGTTCCCCATCGACCGATTCTTTAATGTCACTTGCATCCTCTAGTGGTGGCATGGACTCCTTTTCAGAATCACTTTTGATTACCACATTCTTGCCTTGCAATGATGGTATCTTCATCCTAATGCTACCAAAATTATTGTCCACCCTCTCACCAAACCTATATTCTCTAGTTTCATGTCGGAATCCCCTATCTCCAACCCTATGGCCTAATCTGCCAATATGAGAATATCGCTCATCTTCATCAAAGTAGTTCTTAAATTCTTCCTCATACTTAACCCTAGCTTATCGTCTCTCCCTTCGATGTCCTATAGGATCTCTAGGTTTCTCCACCCTTGTTTCAACCCGATCAATACTCTTATGCAATCGTTCCAGGCCCTATCCTAACGTTCTCTTAAATTCATCTACTAACGCCTCCATTTGTAACTTCGGCATACCACCTTCCGCCATTCCTCCACTACCATTACTGTTTGACATACTTGAAAGAGAATAATATTAGTAAAAAATGAGGGGCCTCACAATCTCTCATTCACGTGTTTACACTCAAAGTTTGAGGCTCACTCAAATTTTCTCGTGTTTTACTCAAAATATTTAGCTTTTACCCACTAATTTTCTCACACACTCTTGCATTTTACCGCTCTTAGTTTTCTCTTTCAGTTCTTGTTAAAACTAATAAACGAATCTGAAATTTTCAAGCAACAACCAAAAGACCTAAACAAATCAAACATTATGAGAAGATAAGGAAAGGAAACAACTAAGGGATAAAATTTAGAGATAAGGAAACAAAGTAGATCAACCTATACCATCATTTTTTTTACAGAAGATAGGATAGGACAAGATAAGGTAAGGATAAGATGAGATAAGATGAGATAAGATAAGATAAAATGAGATAAGATAAGATAAGAAATGGATAAGATAAGTTATAACAAGATAATATGAGATGAGAAAATATATTATATGCAAAGATATGATAAGATAAGATGAGATAATAAGGTGATAAGATGATAGAATTCCATATTTAATTTAATGTTCAAATTCAGATTTGTAAAAGATAGAGATGATATGTGATAAGACGATAGTTAAAACAATGGAAATTCGAATTTGAAATTTGAAATTCCAAATTTTTAGATGAAACTGCACAGAAACACCTCGAGAAGTGATCAAAACGACGAAATATGGCTTCACAATGAACTTACAGATTGTAGATCTAGAAAATCCGTTCGATTTGATATGTAATAATAACTATTTCGACAATGGCATCAAAAGTTATGATCATTTTTCAGAATCACTGTCAAAATCAGAATTGAATCTGACTCTAGAGAACCAAAAGCTCTGATACCAAATGATATAAACCTCACCATCACTTTGCGATGAAACCCGATAACAATGATGGTTCAAGAACCCAAGGATCGATTTTAAAGAAGAAGAAATCCTGACCCGTTTTCTATGACACAAAGAAAACCTTAAGTATAAGACCGAAGACCCAAATTGATGCTTCAAAAAGAACCAAATGTATGATTTAGACGCCACACTCAAGAACAAGAAGGAAGAGTGAGTGATAAGTCTAATTTTTAGACGCCACAAGAATAATTTTGATAAGTCTGAAAATTTTTAAGAAGAACTAAAGAGAAAACTCTCACAAAGAAATTATATTGATCAAAGTTGTGTTTAATACATTGTGAAACCATGCTTAAATTGAAAAACTAGAAGCCCAAAGAGTCCTAAAGTGTTTAAATAACCAAAACTAAATTTAAAAGATAAAAAAATATTAATTGCAATAAATATGAAACTTGTAATCCACCCAAAAGACTCTTATTGGCCACCTACTTCTAGGTCAGGATTGCCAATGTGTCATGCTCTAATAGACTTTTATTTGTTATCCACTTCTAGGTTAGGATTTCCAAGTTATCTTGATTCCTTGTCATCATTTAAAATGTCATGCCATGCTTCATGTGGATTGCCATATTGAATGTCACATCATGCTCCATGTGCAATGCCATGTAGGATGCCACATCATCTCCATATAGGCTGTCATGTTGGACGCCACGTCATGCTCTATGTCGACCACCATGTTGATTGCCATGCCATGATCCAGTAGGATGTCATGTTGGATGCCACATCATGCTCCATGTGGACTATCATGTTGGACGCCACAACATGCTCCACATAGGCTGCTATGTTGGACGACACGTCATGCTCCATGTAAGTTGTTATACTTCATGTCATGCTCCAGGTCATACTCACATTGAGTGCTTCATCCATCATCTTTTCTCTAGCTCTTATGATTTGGCCTCTTGGTACTTGAAATGGATCCATCCTTTGAGGTTGTGCAACTGAATCCTCATCAAGAAAGGTATCCCATAAACCCTACTCTCAAAAGGAAATAAAGGAGGAAACCCCATGGAAGCAGGCGACTCCAACGAGACTACTTCATCACAACATGAATAAAGAAATTACAACAAACGGAAGGGATAATGAACCCATTACAATGTAAACGGGAAGGGAATTTCAGCCTCCATGGATGCAAAGTAGAAACGGCCAAAACAGGTAAACATACTCTTGCCTAAGCATTCCTTGAAAAAATTCCCAAGTGTTTAAAAACTAAGTATTAAACTAGTTGATGATTTTCTTTACTTAACTGTCTGAAAAGTTAACCATGGAAACTGTTAAAAAGAAAAGGAGGCTTTTAAGTCCTAAATTACTTGTAGAATTTTACTAAGCTTTCAAGAAAGCTAGAGAAAGTTGATTGATGAATTTGTATTAAGTGTTAAGATGCCACAAAGCATATTAAAGAAAGAAATAATTTCATTAAAAAGTGAAAATTACAAAATGATTTCGAATTGCCAAGTTAAAGAAAATGCAAGGAGAGGAAAAAGGAAAAATGCTAAGTCTCCACGTCCTCGGGAGTAACATCAGCAGCCGCTTTAATGGTGGAAGCGGGAAGCTCGGGCTCAGGGTCAGCGGGCTCGTCAGGAAGTGAGACAAGCGACATGCGGGGAGGTTTATCAACCTTGGCATCGCATTAACCCACCCTATAAGCCATCTACTCGTATTCATCAACCATGGTTTAGTACTCGACCTTGAGTCCAGCCTCCTATTCGCGTGACTTAGCCAAAGCCTCCTCGACCTCAGCGAACTTTCCCTCAACAACAGTCAGGTTCTCCCCGCTTACATCGGGAAACTTCTTTGCCTCCACAAAGACTCCTCAAGATTTGATTATTTAGTCGTTGCCGCATCAAGCTCGGAAGTCAAACAGGCAACATCCCATTGAAAATCAACTTCCACCTTCTTAAGGTCATCCCATTCTAAGACAACGATACCGTAAGCCTTGGCGGTCTCCATCATGTTCCGCTTCCAACCAGCCATCTCTTCTTCAGCGGATTGAATAACCTCCTGAAGCCCGTTGTGGTAGGTCACGACCTGTTCAAAATGTGTTAATAAACAAATTGGTAAGGATGTTACGTATTAAAACTAAGGATGTAAAAAGAGAAAAGGAAACGGAAGTACCTGCATCAGAGTATGACTGAGGCTGATGGCCTTATCGTAGACGGGCATCTGGCGGAGTGCAGAAAGCGTGGAGGCGCGTGGCCTTTTAAAAAAATTAAATTGTTAATAAAAATTGAATCTTTTAATAAAACAAAACTTGTGCAACGCCACGATAACCAAATAAAAACTTTTATTGAAAACTATTTTTCAATCAGTCAGGTCCATTATATATTTATAAGTTAAATCTACAACATATAAGGTTAGGAATCATATACTTCTTGTAGTCTATATCAAGTGTCTTTGCAAAAATCGATCGATGCTCTGTTCCCACAAAATCGTTCAAGCGATCAGTAAACTCCGAGATCCACATCAAGATCTTTCAAGTCAATCATCAACGCACTAGTACGTGTGTGGGCACATAGAATATTACAAGATATTTTTTCTGTCTTTAGATGTTCTCAACACATGAGATTTAGAGATTTACTGAGAATGACTTTAGTGAGATGATTCACTAAAAGAACGTGATGATTATTCTTTAAATATTTGATTAACGTTTAATCACATAAGAAAATCTGTCCAACACAATTCATGTTCTCAATTCAACTTTTGATTGACGAATTGATAATTTGATAAACTAATTCTCCCCTCTTCGTTCAACAACCAAGGCCATTAAAATAATATATGTATATGTTCTAGATAATGGCGTATCAAATTTTTAGGAATAAACTGAAATAATATTTAATTATAAAATTACTAATTGTAGTGAGATCCACTGCAATTGTGCACAATTGTAGTGCCACACTGCACTATTGTAGTGTCATGTGGCGCTACAGTGTTGCACACTCACTAATGTCGTGCCACGTGGCACCATAGTAGTCCATGCCAATTTCTGATACCCTATCACAGATTGACACATCACAATTACAGCGAATTAAATACTTTCTTAATTAGCTAATTCAAAATTAATATATCTGATTGTCTCTATCAATTAACTTATGTGTTATTTCACAAATAACAGATTTAGTTGATTTAAATTATTATTAGCTAATTGCACAAATTAGATATTCTCTCACTTATCAATAATTAAAAAATCGATAATTATTTATAAATTCACACCCTAAACAGTGTAGTATAGATGTGGCTTGGAGACCATGGACCTATAATTCTAAGCTCTAATAAACAGAATATTAATTAAACTCTTTAATTAAATAATCTTATTTATTAATTTCATTATTACTCCACTATAAATATGAAATTGCACTTTTAGAGATTATAGATGTATTTACAGAGTACTTTCATGTAGTCCACTCACATAATCATTTCATGTAATTCTGTCCTCCAATTATTGGTTCATAAATTAAAACTAGTCAAAATTATCGTTTTACCCTTTTAATTACCTTTTGATTCCTAATTATCATTAATCCACTAGTGAATGACTAATTTATAATCTTATTATAAATTTGAGCTTAATAACCATTCAGTTTCAGAATTATCACTTAAGAAAACCAATATACGATCCGTTTGGAAAGCTTAGATTCAAAATCTTGTAAGATCATGTCCCCAGCCATCCACATCACTGAATCTCCAAAATAAAAGTCACTAACCTGATTAACAAACACACCTTAATGAGTGAATCAAAAGACCCAGTAGACATGCATATGAGGTCATGACTACTCAGGATTTAGATTAATCTACATATGATCACCGAATTGATGTGTATTAAATATTTATGATAAACGGCATGTTAATAAAGATATTAATTCACATCGGTCTTGTCATATATAATCTTATCATATAAAATACATTCACTAAAATGTCTATCCACATCAATGATCTGGATGTAGATGACACGCATTCATAATGCTTAATGAATCGTACTAGCAACCTTTCAGTAAAAATTTCATACTTTAATATGTTACTGACAATTTTATTCATTATCTATAATCTGAATCCTTTATACTAATACAAGATCATAGCATCATTATTGAATATGAAATTTTTAGATATTTATATAAATTATTCAAGAATAATTTAAAAGAAAAACTATAAGAAAAATGTAATTCTTATTAAATTTCATACCAAAATGTCAATACACATGCTTTGAGGGCATAACCCTCAACAATCTTCCACTTGCCCTAAAGCAAATGTGGCATCTCTCTTAATTCCATGTTACGCACGTGACCCTCAAATGACTTCGCATGAAGTGTATTTGTAAAAGGACCAGTCAGGTTCTGTTTCGATGTTATCTTCATAACAGTCACATCCTATCGATGCACAATCTCTCTCACATGATGATATTTCCTCTCTATGTGGTTGCCCCTCTTATGACTCCTCGGTTCCATGGAATTTGCTACCGCCTCACTGTTATCACAGTACAGGTTCAGTGGCTTGTTATATCTGAAATTACTTCCAGATCAGAATAGAACTTTCTGAGTCATACCGCCTCTTTCACAGCATCACAAGCCGTTATATATTCCACTGTGGAATCTGCAATGCTGGATTGTTTAATACTTCTCCAGGATACAGTTCCTCCACCCAGAGTGAATACTGATCCAGATGTCAACTTTCGACTATTTTTGTCTGATTGAAAATCAGAATCAGTATATCCAATGGGGTTCAGGTCTCCACTTGAATAAACAAGCATATAGTTTCTCATTCTCCTAAGATACTTGAGAATGTGCCTTGCTGCAATCTAGTGTTCCAAACCTAGATTCGATTGATAACGAATGAAAATTCCCACTGTATAACAAACGTACGATCTCATACACAATATGACATACATGAGACTTCCAACTACTGAAGCATATGAAACCTTTCTCATATCCTCTTTCTCCTACGGTGTCTTTGGAAATTGTTCCTTGGAGAGGACAATTACATGTCTGGTCGATTGTTGACATTTTTTGGTATTCTCCATACAAAATCTCTCTAACACCTTATCAATATAAGATGTCTGAGAAAATGCCAAGAACTTGTTCTTTCTATCCCTTAGGAATTGAATGCCTAGAACATAGCTCACTTCTCCCAAATATTTCATTTGAAATTTCTCTGCTAACCATTTCTTTACCTTCGATAAAGTTTCTACATCATTCTCAATCAATAGAATATCATCGACATAAAAAACTAAGAAACCATTATCTTATCTTTGGTGTACTTATAAACACAGGCTTCGTCAACATTTTGCTTGAAGGCATAAGACTTTATAATCTCATCAAAAGTATGATTCCAAGATCTAGATGCTTGTTTTAATCCATAAAAGGATTTATGAAACTTGCAAAATTTTATATCTTGCCCATTTTGTATGAACCATTCTAATTGCATCATATAGATGCTTTCTTCAAGAAAGTCAATCAGAAAAGTTGTCTTGACGTTCATTTTTCATATCTCATAGTCAAAACTAGCGGCTATAAACAAAAATGATGCGAATAGATTTTAGCATGGCCACAAGGGAGAATGTCTCTTCATAATCGACTCATTCCCTTTGTGTATAGCCATTAGCTACTAGCCGTGTCTTGAAAGTCTCTACTTTCCCATATGTACCTCTTTTCTTCTTGAGAATCCATTTACATCCAATGGGCCTGACATCTTCAGGTGGATCTACAAGTTCCCACACGAAATTGAAATACATAGATTTCATTTTCTAGTTCATGGCATCTTGTCATTTCTCATTTTCATGATCATCCATTGTTTCTTCATAAGATAATGGATCATCTTTATTAGTGTCTAACACTAGAACATGTGCCTTTAGTTTATAGCGAACTAGTTGTCTCACAACCCTCCCACTACTATGTTGCACCGGGATTTCCTTTGCAGAAACTGTGGTTTTTCTGATTTGTCATTTATCAATAGAAATTGAAGGTGGTCTGATCTCATCAGTCACTAATTCCTCGAGAACTACTTTGCTACGAGGTTTGTAGTTTTGCATATATTCATGCTCAAGAAAGGTTGCATTTTTTGACACAAACACCTTTTGATCACTGTGACTATAAAAGTACACATTTCTAGTCTGTAGAGAATGGCCAACGACCATGCATACCTCAAACCTTGAGTTTAACTTTACGGTCTTGGGTCTAAGAACGTGAGCTAGACACCCCCATATGCGAAAATGATGCAAAATAGGTTTGGAGTCATTCCATAACTCTAAAAGCGTATCGCTTACAAACTTAGAGATCACTACATTCAAAATGTGAGTTGCCGTGTGTAGTGCATATCCCCAAAATGTAAGTGAAAATGATGAGTAGCTTAACATCTACCTAACCATATCCAATAAGGTTCAGTTTCTCCTCTATGCAACACCATTTTGCTGTGGTGTTCCAGGTGCTGTAAGTTGGGATAGGATTCCACACTCCAGTAAAAAATCCTTGAATTATAAATTCAAGTATTCACCACCTCGATCGGATCGAAGGGTTTTCAATGGTTTACCTAATTGCTTTTCAGCTTCAGTCTTGAAGTCTTTAAACTTTTCAAAAGTTTCAAACTTTCGATGCATCAGGTAACCACAACCATATCTTGAGTAGTCGTCAATGAAAGTGACAAAATACTCATACCCCCATCTAGCGTGTACATTGATCGGTCCACAAACATCACTATGTACTAACTCAAGTGGTTCCTTGGTTATTTGGCCATTTTCTTATGAAAGTTCTATTGGTCATTTAACCTTCTAGACAAGATTCATAAACATGAAGAGTTCCAACTTTTAGCTCTCTCAAAGCACCATCCTTTGTTAACCAGTTTAACCTATCTAGAGTAATATGTCCCAACATAAGCTGCCATAAATATGTGTTATCATCAAGTGAAACTCTTTGTCGTTTGTTATTTTTAGGTTTTCTATTTTAAATAATTCAAAATTTTTTAACGCGCATTCAGTCGGTTTAACCATATACAGTCCGTTTATAATTTTAGCATGACACATATCGAATCCATTCTTAGAAATAATAAACTCTTTATTAATGAAAGAAACTTCGAATATCTGTTCTTGCAAAAATGAAAGAGAAATCAAATTCCCGAAAAATGAAGAATACAATAAATATCGGTCAAAACTAAGTAATTACATCCAAAAAGTAAACGGATTGTCCCTAATGCTTTAGCTGACATGAGTGCACCACCACCAACTCTCAAAACGACCTCGCCATCAGCCAGTTCCCTTGATGAATCAAACATCTGCAAAGAAGAACATACATGGTTACTGTCTCCTAAATCAAGTATCTTGGATGACAAATCATATTTCACTAAACAAGCTTCAAGTACAAGTAAATCATATTTACCTTTCTTTTTCAGCTCAAAGAGATACTTGTTACAGTTTCTCTTCCAATGACCTTCAACCCCACAGTGGAAACACTTTCATTTAGGCTTGTTGTCTTTCTTGTTCTTCTTGGCTCTCAGCGATGTCTTGGCTTTCTTTACTCTTTTGTTCTTACTCTTGTCCTTACCATTATTCTTCTTCCTTTTCTTGTTTTGAACAATATTGGAAGAAGGTTTTTACTCGAGAACATTTGCCTCGCCCTCTTTGGTCATTCTAAGGTTGAGTGACCTAAAATTCTGCAGTTCATTCAACAATTAGGTCACGTTGAATTTTAATTTGTTCATAACATAGTTGGTCGTGAACGTAGAAAAAGTTGGTGTGAGCGACTCTAGTATGATGCTAACTTGAGTTTTCTCATCAATGGTCGTTCCATGTACTTCTGCCTCGTGCATTATGTTGATCATGTTCAAAACATGTTCTCGAACAGAAGTACCATTCCTCATCTTAGTTGTCATATAACTTCTAGTCACTTCATGACAACTTTGATCGGACTGCTGCCCAAACATTGCCTATAAAGATCTCATAATCTCATAGGCAGTCTCCATGCTTTCATGCTTGGTTCTCAGAACATCATTCACGTTCACAAGCATGTAGCACTTCTCCTTGTTGTTTTATATGATCCAAGCATCATATTTGTCCATAACATTCTTAGGGGCGTTAGCAACGGGCTCCTCAGAACATTCTTCAGTAAGAACGAACTTATGGTTCTCACAAATCCGCATTAAGTTCATATTTGATTTCCAATGTATGAAATTATCACCATTCAATTTTTCAAGAGCGAGTAAAGCACTAACATGGTTGCCCATGGTAGACATAATATTGATAACTGAAATTTAAAATATACATGATTCTGTATAATCGATAAATATCTAGAATTCAAAAAGTAAACGTGATACATGAATGTAAGCACAATAAACACATAAATTTAGCATTTACTAATCATGATAAAATAACCCAACGATTAATGTGTTGCCTTAGAATCGGCCAGATTAACCTCAGACTGTCTATGAGACATTCTCATCCATATTAATTAAAACTTAAAATATCTCATTTTTTCTCTTTTAACAATAACGTATCACTCGTTCGGTCAAGTCACAACTATCCACATGAAAGCTTAATTATGACTTTGTGAGTGTAACCCATCATTTCAGATTTCATGACTTCATTTAGAATATGCCGCGTTAGGGTCGGTCAAAATTAAACTACATCATTTCCTCGTATCTTCTTAAGAAGTACAACCTTGGTATTGGTACAGCTCGAAACCTTCCATAGGGGGATGAAAACAAAGCCATCTTGAGGTCCTCACTGCACCTCACAGTGTTGTACTAATGAAGGAGACCATATGTTACATTGACATGTCAACCTTCTCCCACTCACTATTTTAGGATAATGTGTTTCTATTTTAACTCATCAATTAATTTTAAATTAATTACTAGTTAAAATAATAATTCTATGAATATTTAATTATCAATTAATCATATCTCATTGGTCCAAGTTCATTTAAATTTCTGAAGCGCCTAAGTCATAATTAGGTGAACTTAGATTAACTAATTAACTATATTCATCAAACCTTAATAAAAATCTTTTAATAAAGTCAGTCAACCTAAAGGTTACTATAGCCTTTAGTATGGTGTGATTTCCAAGTTTTAAGTAGTTATAACCTAGCAGTTTACGTGCAATTAATTTCATAAAGCAATACATATAAACATATTAGGACAATCCTAATAAATTATTTTTCTACAGATGAGATGCATGATTAAATAAAACTGTGTAAAATTTTCATGTATGGCATGTGATCAACTAATGCATGGACATATTATCAAACATAACAATTAAATAATTAAATTAAATAAAATAATAGACAGAGTGACTATTGAGTATTTCTAAATTACAACTCTTGAAATAAAGAAATAAAATTCAAAGCGCACTTCAAGAATACATATTTCCCAAATATTACATTCTCTTCCTAATATCCATCTTCATAATCTTCAATTTTTGAACAAAATCCTTTTAATTAGAAAACTATTTTTCTTAATTATAACAATTTTTATAATTATCTCTTTTAATATAGTTGACTTTGACTTAGTCAAATAGATATTTTATTTGATTTGGTCAAACCCAATCAACCTACTAATTTTCAATTTTCATAAAATCAAAAAGTAATAATTAATTTTAAAATTACATTAATTTCAAAATTTATATGGATAATTAAAAGAGTGGGTTTTAATGAAACACTTAGGTGATAAAGTTGGTTACATGGTTTAATGGAAACTTTCCTAAAATGTGACAACAGTTGTCACCGACAATAGGATTCTCCGATCGCCGCCCATCACCACCACTGCCCGTCTCACAGCCGACAGTCGCTTGCCATGTCGGACACCCACAGTTCACTGCCGATACTATTCACCTCCGCCGAAATAGAAAATTTCTAGCGCAAATAGTGTTTTCATGGATGAACAATGTTTTCACGGTTGAACAACGTTTTCGTGTGAACAGTAAATTATGCAGTTCGTCTCGTGCATTCTTCGTCTTCTCGCGTTTAGAATAATTACAATAATATTCAAAATAAAATTATAAAAATTCCTACGCCTCAAATTCAACTTACACAAGATCTAGAAAAAATTAAAACAAAGTCTAACCTAATAATTACCATACAATTAACACCATTATTTTTCATACATTCAAAAAACATAACCATCCATCAACATACATATCTAATATTATATGAATAATGCAGGAAAACCCACATAGCATTTAACATATAAATATATAAAGATCTCTTTGATACCATTTGCTAGTCGTCGCGATGCATGCGCGACGGAAGCGTAGAGGCGCGTGGCCTTTTAATAAAAACAAAACTTGCGCAACGAATTTTTTAATAAAACAAAACTTGCACAACACCATGATAACCAAATAAAAACTTTTATTGAAAACTTTTTTTCAATTAGTCAGGATTCCTTTATATATTTATAAGTTAAATCTACAACATAAAAGGTTAAGAATCATATACCTCTTGTAGTATATATCAGTAAACTCCGAGATCCATATCAAGATCTTCCAAGTCAATCTTCAATGCACTAGGACGTGTGTGGACATGTAGCATATTACAATACACTTTTCTGTCTCTAGATATTCTCAACACATAAGATCTAGAGATTTACTGAGAATGACTTTAGTGAGACGATTCTCTAAAAGAACGTGATGATTATTCTTTTAGATGATTGATTAACGTTTAATCACAGAAGAAAATCTCTCTGACACCAATCATGTTCTCAATTCAACTATTGATTGACGAAGTGATGATCTGATCAATTGATTCTCTCCTCTTCGTTCAACAACCAAGGCCGTTAGAATAATATTTGTATATATTCTAGATAATGATGTATCATATTTTTAGTGATAAATTTAAATAATATTTAATTGTAAAATTATCAATTCCAGTGGGACCCACTCTGATTGTGCACAACTGCAATGCCACATGGCACTACAGTGTTGCACACTTACTAATGTAGTGTCACGTGGCACCACAGTAGTTCATCTCAATTTCTGATACATTATTAGTGATTGACACATGACAATTATTATGAATTAACTATTTATTTTAATCAAATAATTATATAGTTATCAGTTAATTTAAAATTAACATATCTGATTGTCTGTATCAACTAACTTATCTGTTATTTCACAAATAATATATTTAGTTGATTTAAATTATTATCTTGTAATAATTTAATTATCTAATTTCATAAATTAGATATTATGTCTCACTTATCGATAATTAAAAAAATCGATAATTATTTATAGGAAAAATTACACTGACACCCCCTGCAGTTTCGATAAATGAGACTCACACTCCCTCTAGGTTTAGAAATACCACTCACACCCATAGAATTTTTAAGTAAGGACACTCACACTCATGTAGTTAGATTTTTTGTTAAATGGTAGTAAAATACAATAATACCCCTCAGTCAAAATCAAATTATAACCTAACCCTAGCCGAGATTACCTTCTCTCTTCCAAATAACAAACACACCTCAATTATCTCACTCAAAATCAATTTTTATTTTACCCGAGATTACCTTCTTTCTCCCAAACCCTAGCCGGACTAGGTAGTGCTTGACAAATGGAGCTGCGCGCGGTGATGGAGCTTAAAGCATCACGTGGTGTATTTTCATATTTTTTATGGTGGAGCTGTGCGCGGTGGTGGTATCTTCTCCGGGTAAGATGTTTTTTGTATTTTCATATTTCTGTAGTATTTTCGTCCCCTTATAATATAGGTTGAAATGTCTGTAATTTTCGTCTCCTTATTTAGTATTTTTGAAATTTTTGGAGAATTTATGTATTTTAGTATTTCTGGAATTTTTATATTTTGTGAGTAATGTATTTTCCCTTCATAAAAATTCAATCATAGATGGAGGTTAGACATGAGTTGAGGGTGCATCATCCATCGAGAGTTGTTGTGCTTTCAAATATTGATCTTGATCAGTGCAGCTTATTAGACTTGACAAATGATATATACGTAGCATTAGGTTTAAATCCCAAGGTCAGTTACGTTTATGTACTACGTTGAAGTTTGGTTTGCTTAATGGATTCAATGGTGATTGGGAACGATGCTAATCTCATGCAAATGTTCAAGCTACATCATAAGATCAATGAAAATGATCTTTACACGAGTGACTTAGAAAGGGTTGATCCGCTTAGGGTTGATCCTCTTAGTACTAAACCAGAGAGCATCAGTGAGTCAAGATGAGGAATGGATGTGTGGTAGCAATGATGAATCTGTAGAGCTTGAGAGTAGTAGTGATAGTGATGAAGAAGAGGTATTTGATGATGAAAATGATGATATACTGTCTGATTACAATTCTGATGAGCCTATAGATTTAGGGTTTGATTCGGATGAGGAAGAAGGGAAAATGCGTGTTGACATCAGTCGAGGTATGGATGCTAGACCTTTTATAAGGGTTGGTGTTGAAAAATTGTGCTTGGAGAAGGCCTAGTTTTCAATTATGTACATCACTTTAGGAAAGTATTACAGGACTTTGTTATTCCAGAAGGGTTTGATTTAATACAAATAAAGAATGATAAGTCTAGAGTAACACGCATTTGTAGTGGAATTGGTTACACATGGAGAATTCATGCATCTCTATTCCGGATGGGATCACTTATATGATTAAAGTATACAATGGCAGTCACACATGTGTTAGACTATCAAAGAATACAAATGCTAACTCAACTTGGATAGTCGAAGCACTTTCCAACCAATTATGTGCGGATCCAAAGATGTCAAATTCTACTGTGGCTGCAATATTGCTTGAAAAGTATGGCATTGAACCCCATCTGAAGCAATTGTATAGAGCTCGACTGAAGGCGAATGCGGAGAATCAGGGAACTCATTCACAGTCATATAAAAAGATTTGTGGGTATGCTAAAATGATACTATAGACTAATCCAAGCAGTTTGGCATATTCGAAGTTGGGAAAGACCAACTTTAAACCCTATCTTCAAGAGAATTTTCATTTATCTAGATGCTTGTAAATGTGGTTTCTTGCAAGGATGTAGGCCATTCGTTGGCTTAGATGGTTGTCATTTGAAAGGACCGGAGAGGTTCTATTGGCTACCGTCACTACGAATGGAAACTGTGGCTTATTTCCTGTCGTTATTGTTGTGGTTAAAAGTGAAAATAGGAATAGTTGGTCTTTCTTCCTTCATTTGTTATTTGAATGTATAAGTGATCATATACAGCTCCTTACATTTATGTCGGATAGGCGGAAGTTAATTTTTCTATATTTGTCATTTTTGGTAGTATGTACAGTTTTTAATTTACTCAGCTGATAAACACTTTATGTTTATAGGGACATACTGAAGCAGTTGCTGAGATCTTCCCAAATTCTAAACATCGAAATTGTGCGAGGCATATACTCCATAACTTCAAGGAAAAATTCTTGGGTTTGTTGCTTAAACTGGAATTTTGGGCTACTACAAAGGCATATGATAAGGTAACTTTTGATAAGTCTATGGATAATATCAAGAGTCATATTGAGGGTGCTTTTAAATGCTTGAAGAATCTTCTGGTAGAATCTTGGTTTAGGCAAGCATTTGACTATAGGGGGAAAAGTGAACATGTCACTAATAATATGACAGAGTCTTTTAACCATTGGGTGGATGCATATAGAGATAGACCTTTGTTAACTTTGCTTGATAATATTCAGTCAAAATTGATGAGAAGACTTCAAAAACTATACCAAAAGGGATGAGGGTGGATGGGAAATTAACTCCAAATGCAATAAAGAGGTTGGATAAAATCTTACAAGAGAGTAGATTTTGTATAGCCCTTTCAATAAGTCAAGATGAGTTTGAGGTAATGGATGGTGTTTCTAGGTTTGTGGTAAACTTATGAAAATATTCATGTGATTGTTATTTTTTGGAAGTTGTTGGAATGCCTTGTAAACATGCAGCGGGAACCATAAAATACAAGAGAGCATCAATTGAAGACTATGCCCATCAATGTTATTCAAACAGTACTTTCCTTAAAGCTTATGGTGATATCATTCATCCAATGCTTGACGTGAGTACATTATCTGAGGATGTGATGGAGCCACCTCCTATGAGAATGCTTCCTGGTAGACTAAAGAAAAATAGGAGAAAAGAACATGATGAACCTACACCAAGTACTATTAGAAAACGCTCAACCACGATGTGATGTGATAATTGCAAGGAGTTTGGGAACAATAACAAGACTTGCCAACGTACTCTGATCAAGATGAAGAAAAAGATGTCGAGACCTGAAGCTTGCTCCCAAGAGGCTTCAAGATATGTATCACATTTTGGCATTACTCAAGAGACAATGAATGCAAGAAAGGAAGCAAGGAAACTAAGAAAATGTTGTATTTTATATTCTTTTGTTTGACTTCATTGTGATATATTTCTATAACGTTATTTCACATTTAATTTCAATGCAGAAAAAGGAAAAGAAAATTCTTCTTAAGTGCGAATGAGAAGTTCAAGCCAAGGACATGCAAACTAGGTTGGATGAATCTGCAATTATTTTGTGCAATGGTTAAAGTTATTTTATGTAATGGTTATTATCCTGGATGAATCTGTAGTTTTTTTGTGTAATGGTTTGAAGTTTTTTTGAATAATGGTTATTCTAATGGCTTGTGTGCAATGGTTTATGAATATGGATGAATGAATATTGTGTACTGGTTCTGTAATGAATGTTGGATGGAATTTGTAAATGAATATGGATGGATGTTTTTGTGCAGGTTTGCAAATGAATATGTCAATGAATCAATAGTCTATGTCAATGAATCAACATTGCTTTAAAAATGTTCAGCAGCTTCTAGGTTTTGACAACGTGGTAAAAAGTGGCAAACTAAGAGAGACGGAGAAGTGTGCCCTTGTAATCTGCTAGACTTTTTGTCAAATAGTTACAACAAATTAGTTCTTCACAAAAAATATATTCAACGATCCCCTTTTGACTGGTCTAAGAGAAGATAGGAAAATAAAGATAGAGAACATTATCATCAAATGATTCTTGCTGTTTGATATAATCAAATGTGCTTAAGGGAGACTTTTACCCCTACTTTTCTAATATTTCAATAACTGCTTCAGAAACTAATAAACATCGTCTACTAAGCTAAACTACTAACAATGATCACAATTATAAATGCTAAACATACAATGCAAACATGGAAAAAAATTCAAAGTAATCCTCCAACTCTTAAATGCTTGCATCCTTATATCCATGCGTTTGAGCTCATCCTTGAGTTCTTTTAGATCGTTGTTCTCATTACTAACTTCATTCGCTTCATCAAGAGGATTGCACCATCTAAAATATCCATACTTTTTCTGGTATATTTAGCATAGAAACTAGATATTGGTAAAACCAGGCAAATAAGATTAAGAAATACAAGATTATATTTGATCATTATAAAATAATGCCATCCACTCTTGGAAAAATTCAGAATATAATAAGAAAATACTTTAATCAAATTATTGATTTCCCGATTATATGCATTCTTATTTAACAATACTGGTTAAATTTTTTTATTGTTTACAATTATGAATATGTTAAACAATATTGGATGTACTCTAAATTAGCCGCCAGGACAGTAAAACAAGATAGTACAAACTATCTCAGAATAGATTTTCAGGACTTAGAATCAAATCATACAATTTGCCTTAATTCAAAAATTTCTTTTAAAAATTAACTGCAAGTCTGTAGAATGTATTTTGAATAAAAAAATATTACTCTCAAATAAATCATTGCCAGGTAGCAACCTATTCTCAGTACTTTTAACCTTAATATCTAATTTATTAATCCATTTCCTGACCTTTTTTCTTATAAATTTATGCAGAGAATCATTCCAAGATTCTTCTTATAAATTTATGCAGAGAATCATTCCAAGATTCAACAATGGAGGAACTTGAGAATTCTGACCAACTTGAATATGGAAAGGTAGAACTCAGAATACTCAATAAAAATTCTTTTAAAATAAAAAAACTTAATGGCAGAATAGTCGCATTTTGTTCAAAATCTCCATTTATTAATTATGGTCATAATAGATTTGAATATCTAAGAAATGACTGGATTAAAGAATTGGATGAACTTTTAGAAGATGTTGGATTGAAGGATAACTTCAACGCAACATTAATTCAGTGGTATGAAAAGGTGAAAAAATAGATTTTTCACAAAGATAATGAAATCTGTTATGATAACAGTAAAATTTTAACAATAAATCTTTTGGGACAAGCAATATTTAAAATTAAATTTCCAAATAAAATAATAGAAGAATTTCTGATTTCAGAAGTAACATTCTTCATGATGCCTGACGGATTTCAAAAGACTCATAGGCATGCAGTAGAATCCTTAACTGAAAGAATCAGCATTACGTTCAAAAATCATGTGAGAATGATGAATGGCTCAATAATAGAAGAATCTTTGACTCAGCAATTGGCCCTTAAGGCCCAAATCAAAGAGGAGTTTTCTACTCCTAACCAAACCCAATCAACAACACTTGGGTCCAACAGACTCAATCATCAATCAACCAACCAAATTGACCCATTCCAAAAATCTTTCGATGCCCAATTAATTTCAAAATACAAGAATTCATCATCTGATTTTCAAAAAATGGCCAGTGAAAATCTCTTTCATATTGAGCCTTCATTTACTCATTTGAAGGATCCTACTCAAGTTGCCAAAGCTCGTTTCATTCCTAAATTCCACTATATCCCTGGACATAATAACAAAAACCTTAGTTTCTACAAAGACATTCTCTTAGAAATAGAATCCATAAAGATTAGCCCGATCATAAATTTTGAAGAAAGAATCATTTACCATTCTTTCTCTATCCTTAGAATCATAACTATGGAGGATTGGAGAATCCATCCTTCAAATTTCAAAACAATTTTAAATAAAAAAAATATAATTATTTTGACTATGTTGATGCATGGCACAATATTTTCTTGCATCAAAATAATCATTTCTCTCACTTTTGGTTTTTAAATTTTGATAACAATTTCAAAATTGATTTTCCAAGCTGGTTCTTAAAATGGCGGTCCATTCATGATTTTACCTTACTACTTTTTCTAATGGTTTTACAACAATGTTTCAATTTATTTTTAAAGGTTTACAAACCCTCACCAAATGAGGCTTTTTTTCTCAAATACTTTATTTTTCAATTAAATACAAAATATATTGGATTTTGAAATTGCAATACTCGGTTAAAAGAGGAATTTTCACCAGAGAATATCATGTTAAATGGTGGGATAAGTTGAATACCCAGAAAATTATGGCATCCATCAATTATGAGTTTCCAAGCATCCATCCCAATATGAGACTAACAAATTCTTCCATCCAAACTCCATTAAAAATTAATGAACCCATTGACCTAGCTCCACAAATAAAACTATCTAATCCAAATCCTTCCAAACCCAAATCAAAATCCAGATCCAAACCGATTCCAAAGGGTAAATCAAGGGGCACAACTCCAAAGTCCAAATTAAAGAGAAAATTACTCCAAGAAATACTTCTCCTTTTGGAGGAAAATAATGAATCTGATTCTGAATCACTTACAGAATCAAGTTACTGAACAAAAGGAATTCAGGGAAGCCACTTTTCAGCAATTGAAGGACCCATCCAATAATGATGATCTCATAAATAATTCAGACAAAATAAGTAAAGGAATTTGTCTTTCGCAAAATGCCAATATTTGAATAAAAATATTTGATGAATCATGATGACACCTTGACTCAATGCAATGGTCATGATGATCTCCAAAAAAGACAATTATCAATAGTCATAAACATAAGAGTCCAACACAACAATTATTTAGGACTCAAGTATACAACAATATTGACTTTCAAAGACAGCAATAATGACTTCCAAAGATGAAGGCACAAAGACCAAGATAGTAATTGTTGTCAAACAATTAGGTAACTATTCATGCTCTTCAGCACAATCAAAGGACAAGTTCAGGATAAAAATTATCCACCAACAGTCTTAACTAATCATGACGGCTACAAAGGACTTCGCCTACCAGAGATTCTTTGTAATTTGTCATTTCGTAATCATTGTACTTTTTACTATTCTTAGTCAAAAGTAGATGAAAGTAGAAATGTAAAATGTTTTTACTTTGTTAGAATAGAATAGTTTAGGTAAGTGATGAGTTCCCGGTGAACTTCACTTTCCTTAACTATAAATAGGTAGCCTCTCCCATTTGTGAATCAGAACCCATTTTACAACTCTTACTATTTAAGAGCAAAACATGTTCTATGAAACAAAGTTTTCTTCTTATACTCCTCTTTTGTAAATCTTTTCTTTTTTTTTCGTTCAACGTAAATTAGTGAGCGGGAGCACTAATTTATTGTTGCCAATAAACTCTGTTTGTGTAAGCCTTTAATCTTACACCCTAATATAGTTTTTTGTAATTACTATTTATTAATATAATTTTTACTGTTTATCTTCTTGCTTCTTAATACCCCCTCTAAAATACTGTTCAATTCCGCTCCTTTTGGTACCAGAGCCAAACCTGGTGGGGATAATACTGTTCATTAACTGTTTCTACTTGCTTTGATATCAAAAGGCGCAGAATTGAACAATATTATCCCCACCAGGTATGGCTCTGATACCAAAAGGCACGGAATTGAACAGTATTTAAGAGGGGGTATTAAAAAGTAAGAAGATAAACAGTAAAAACTATTAATAAACAATAATTACAAAAATTGTATTAGGGTGTAAGATTAAAGACTTACACAAACAGAGTTTATTGGCAACAATAAATTAGTGCTCCCGCTCACTAATTTACGTTGAAGAAAAAAGAAGAAAAGATTTGCAAAAGAGGAGTAGAAGAAGAAAGCTTTGTTTCGCAAAACAGGTTTTAGCTCCCAAATAGTAAGAGTTGTAAAATAAGTTCTGATTCACAAATGGGAAAGGCTACCTATTTATAGTTAGGGAAAGTGGAGTTCACCGGGAACCATCACTTACCTGAACTATTCTATTCTACAAAAGCAAAAATATTTTACATTTCTACTTTTGTCTACTTTTGACTAAGAATAGTAAAATTACAATGATTACAAAATGACAAATTACAAAAAATCTTTGGTAGGCGAAGTCCTTTGTAGCCGTCATGATTGGTTGAGACTGTTGGTGGACAATTGTTATCCTAAACTTGTCTTTTGATTGTGTTAAAGAGCATGATGATCATTTCATTGTGCTTTTGTGTTATCATGATCTCTTAATTGTCTTATTGGCATTTTGCCAATAATGAAACTATTCATCTTCATCTTCATTGAGGTCCACATCCTCAAAAGGGTCCTGAGAATCTTGGAAGGGATCATGGGCCCATCGGGGAAGAGACCGAACATGAGATTTTTTCTTTGATTTTTGAGATGGAGATTGACTCTTTTGTTCTTGACTGGGTGACTTGATTCTACTGAGGATTCAGAGTTAAAACTCGTATTATTTTCAAGAAGAATGAGCATTTTTTGTATGAACTCCTATTTTTCTTTGGATTTTTTAGACTTGATTTTGCCTTTTGAAAAAGGTCTTGTGGTGGATTTTGAATTTTGGGAGGAATTTGATGATTGGTTAATTTGCAGAGCCTGATTATCTGGTTCCTTAATTGTTAAGGAGGCCACTGGAGGCTTGAGAGATTTTATCTGAGGGTGAGATTTTGTTCATGTATGGAGGCAGATATTTTTAATGTACTGAATCTGTCCCACCATTTCACATAGTATTGTCTAGTGATGATTTCTCTTTCAATGGCATATTGCGATTTAAGAATCCAAGGAATTTTGAATTTATATACAAAATAAATTATTGGAGGAAAATAGGCCTCAACTGTTCAGGGTTTAAATAATTTAAAAATAAACTGTAATTCTATTGTAGTTCGATTGGAAAAATTTCAAAGACAGGACAATGGATTGTCCACCATCTTAAAAACGAGTTTGGTAAATTGATTTTCAAAATTTTGTCAAAATTTAAAAACCAAGAATGGGTAAATTCACTATTTTGGTGCAAGGAAATTGTTTGCCATGCATCAATATAGTCAAAATAATTATATTTTTTTTTATTTAAAAGGGGTTTTAACCATAAGGGATGGATTTTCCATTCCTCTAAAGTTATTATTCTGATGATATAGAATGAATGATAAATGATTTTTTCTTCTGCACTATTTATAAGTTTGATATTTATTGATTTTGTCTCTACGAGAATATCTCTATAGAAACTAAGGGTTTTGTCCTTGTGTCCAGGGACGAAATGAGAATCAGGAAGCTAATGAGCCTTCACTATTTCTATAAGATTTTTAAAATGCGTGAATGATTGTTCAATATAAAAGAGATTTTTTTTTGTTTTTTACTATGATAAGGAGAAGATTTTCTATAATTGGTGAGTGGTTGGTTGATGACCAATTGTGGGTCAAATGGTTTAGAAACTGAAAATGGGTCAAATTGATTGACCAAAGCACTTTGGTAATTAGGTCTGGTAGGCCCAAGAACCGTTAATTGGGTATTTCTTGGAGTAGAAGACTCTTCTTTGATTTGGGCTTTAAGGGCCAATTAATGTGTGGAGGATTCTCCTTTGGCCATTTTCTCGGAAGCTTGGGGCCTAGACCCCATCCTTTGTTGCCCCTGTAGGAATTCATGTGTTAAAAAGTCAGAGACTGAATTATTAACTCCTTTAACAAATTCAATATTGAAATAAAAAATATTAAGTATAGACTGCCATCTAGCAAAGATCTGTTTGGAATCTGTATTTTTAACATCCTTTTCTAGAACATGCTTAGCAGATTTACAATCAATTTTTAACAAGAATTTTTTATTTAACAAGTCATCTTGGAATTTCTGTATGCATAATACAACAGATAAAATTTTTTTGTTAATAGTATTGTAATTAACTTGTGATTGGGACCACGTTCCAGATGTAAACCTAATAATTTGTTCAGGTGCTTCTTGGGAAATCTTTTGTAACAAGATACCTTCATATCCAATTTCAGAGGTATCAGTTTGGACAATTTTAAAAGAATTATTAGTAGGAGTTCCAAGACAAGGAAGTGTCTTAACATGAGTTTTAATTCTTTTGATTAAATCAGTATAGACATTTGTCTAAGGAGGAGGATTCTTTTTAAGCCTTTCAAAGAGAGGCTTACAATCAATTATCATTTTATTGTAGAAATCAGCTATGTAATATAAAGATCCTAGAAACCTTTGTAATTGTGTTTTATCTAGAATTTCATTGAGGAAATTGTCTATATTTCGAATCCTAAGAATCTAACTTTAGATTGAAATAATTTAATTTTACTTACAGAGATAACTGTACCATTTTGTTTTATTATCTTAACAAATGATTCAAGGTGTTTCCAATATTGTTCTATTGTTTTTGAGAAAATAAGTATATCATCAATGTAAACAATTGAGAAATCAGTAAATTGATTAAAGATTTCATGCATTATATTTTGAAATTCACTAGGAGCATTTTTAAGGCCAAAAGGCATTACATTCCATTCATAATGGCCAAATGGAGTTACAAATGTTGTTTTATATTTATCACTTTCATTTATTTGGATTTGTCAAAATCCATATTTCATATCAAATTTAGAGAATATCACTGCATCTCCACGTCTATTTATTAAATCTTTTTTGTTTGGTATTGGATATCTTATCCATTCTAAAACATTATTAAGAGACTTATAATTGATTACTAAACGAGGAACTCCTCGTTCAATTTCACTGGCCTTTTGGACATAAAAGGTCGAGCACGACCAAGAAGATTTGCTTCTTCCAATAATATTCTATGAGAAGTTTTGTAATTTCATTTTTACAGAACTCAAGTATTTCAGAATTCAACTGAATTGGCCTTGCCTTTGTTGGGATATTTTTTTCATCAAATCCCTTTATATAAGGAAGACTGGTAGTATGTTGCTTTCTATGCCAAAAAGCATTGGGAATATCAGAGCATAGTTACAGATTTTCTGTTCGAATGTTTTAATTTTGTTTTGAAGAATAGAACTCTGAAATTGTTCTTCAATTTTATTGAATTTTAATTCATCTTGTAAAAAACATAATTATTTTTCTTTACAAAAAATGAGATTTATTGAATTAAAGATAGATTTTTCTTTTAGAGGTTTTAAATTTTCATTACGAGGAAAAGAGAGGAATTTAAATTTTATAGGTTTATTCATGACATAGGTAATTATTCCATCATACTCTATTAAAAATGGATATAGCAGAGCAATGAATTGTAAACCTAGGATAATTTTGTCAGTCATATTTTTTACTAAGATAAATGATGTTTTAAAACATACATTGTCTTGACAAATATGAACTGTGGGTATTTCATAATTGATATGCATACGAGTACCATTAGCAGAAGACAAAGATTCTTTTGTCTTCTTGAAGTACCTGGTTGGAACTATTCCACCTTGCATATAATTCAAGTCTGCTCCCGAATCTACAAGAGTCATTATTGTGAAATCAAAATCTTGAATAATTATTCTAACCATTATGTGCCATTTTTTTTTATCTAATTGAGGATCTGGATGAAATGTTCATCATTGTCTTGACATTTTATGGGTTCTTCAACCTCATTATCCAAAATTAGTAATTTACTAGGTTCACACAATTCTTGTTTATTAATTACATTTTTTTATTTTTAAAAGATTTAATTCTTCTTTTATTTCAGTGTTTGAATTCTTCAAATCTTTTATTTCACTTCTTGATAATGGAATCCGTGAACAACCAATGAGGGATGGTCATATTAAGATTTACAAGTCGTTTTCAGATGTGATTGAAGACAAAGAGGGAAGATTTCATGAGACTCTTCTTGGCAAGCAGGTTTATTAGTCAGGACGTTATGCTATTATCGTAGGTCCTTCACTTTCATTGCAAATGTCTCGAAAAGCTCTATTGAGATTTCACGAGGCAATCCATTCATCAACAGAAACTACTTCCCATATCGGGTAGAAGTACAACCCTATAGCTGCAGAACTAGGAACAATGGCACCAGAAGTAATATTATTTCCGTATAGCAAAGATCCATAAACAGGTTCATGAACACCATCAACGCTATCGGAGGGGTAGAAATGAAAGCGATAATAAATACAAGAGTTATGGTTAATAAGGTCAGGATCATCAAAACACCATACCATGCAATGTAAAGACGATTTTCAGTGTTGGTTACCCAGTTATAAAAATGACCCCTTAGGATTTCGCTTTCGCGTCTCTCTAAAATTGCAGTCATGGTTAAATCTTGGTTTATTTAATCATTAATCATCAAGGACTCCCAAAGACTTGAGTTCTCTATAAATAGATAATTTAGGGCTTGTTATTCAACAGTATAACATGACTTATATACCCATGTCAACCAATCCAGGATTCAATCATTCCTAACAGCAGATTCATCATGTTAACTAGTTGCGGTCATTTGATTTGGTAATAATAAAGATAATAACGAATAGAAAAAAATGAATAGCTTGGATCATGTATCAACGGCCAATCACCGGTAGAGGTAAACAATAAGATTCCATCGGAACATTACTCATTCCCCCCTCGATCATGTACTTATTTACGTGGGAGCTACACATGTTTTAATCATAGTTGTGATGTTCATGAATCACTCAGAATATTCCAAAGATTTTAATCTTTGGATCATTGGGAGTGGAGTTACTTTACTGGTTTGTACAAGTATTTTTGTTTCCCTAATGACTACTATTCTAGATACATCATAGTATGTGATTATTTGGACTACAAGATCAAACTAGATTCTAGAGCAAGATTTGATAAGTAATAGTAAACAAATTGAAATTCATTTATCAACATGATTTTCTTCCATTTGAACTCATTCGATAATTCTTTTAGCTGCTTTGATAGGCACAATTATCGTGGCTCGCTAGTAAAAAATCTTTAGAACTAGCAACTCCAATCTCAATTTCACATTGTTCTAGGTTATCACACTCATTCTCCTTCAATTATATTTGAAGATTTTTTCTGTCTAAAAGAAAAATGATTTTATTCGATCTATTGCCAATAAATTCAATTGACTAGAAAAAGTACAAAACAAGAGAATAAAATGTTGTTCATATTGAAATGAATCAAATAAAATCATTTTTATTCGAAATGATTTGAGTGCGGTTTGAACTATTGATTTACATAATTGGAAGTAACCAATTAAGTTTACGACGTAACCTAGAAATCGATCACTGATCCAATTTAAGTACATCTACAGGATAGATCCTCATAATGTATGAGACAAACTATAACCCAGCATCATCCATTGCTTTGATTCCCGATTCATAGCTAGAAAATTTCTCTGGCTTTTTGCTAATGATCATACATCTGTAATGCATTATATGTCCCATAATGTGTCACATTCTTAATACTTAGGGTAATGAAGTATAAAGCTTTACTCAAGTTAGCTTCCCTTTTTTTTTCAGTGCTACTAGGACTATTTGCCCCACACGAGATTTGTGAATAAGTGATTGTCTGATAATGAACAAGGAATGTTTCTTTCTACTAAACATGATGTATTGAACTCATAACTCATTAGATACTTTTTATGAATGTCAACTAAGTATCACAAGTAAATTGCTCATGGTTGTTCAATCATTTGATAACCATAGTCATTCTTTGATAAATGATCACTATGAGTCAGACTCAATAGAATTTGATCAATCATTTTTTCGGTCGTGAAAGAGAATTTTTTCTTCTATCAAACTCCCATTTTGTAGTTATTGCGCAACTCCGTATTTACTTAGGAGCTATAAATGTTTTAATGGTATTTATTGTGATGTTCATGAAGGGCTCAGAATATTCCATATATTATAATTTTTGGACCGTTGGGAGTGGAGTTACTTTGCTGGTGTGTACAAGTATTTTTGTTTCACTAATAACTAATATTCTAGATATGTCATGGTATGGAATAATTTGGACTACAAGATCAAACCAGATTCTAGAGCAAGATTTGATAAGTAATAGTCAACAAATTGGAATTCATTTATCAACAGATTTTTTTCTTCCATTTGAACTCATTTCGATAATTCTTTTAACTGATTTAATAGGTGCAATTGTCATGGCTCGCCAGTTTCTCTGTGCAATAAATATAATGGGATAAGTTGCTAAGCATGTCATGGTTCAATGTGACAAGTTGTTAAGTTCTTGTGAGTTTGTTAGTTTCCCTGTAAATATACTTTTTACATCGTATAAAAGATCTATCTACATAAAATATGATATGTTTGTTTTTACTTTTTGTTAGTATTGTAGTTCTAATTACTGAAAAGAAGACCATTAATTTTTTAAACTACATATGGACTGTATGTTTCATATTTAGTTATGTTATTTTAAAAGAAAAATGCTTATTCTTTTTAGTGAGCAATATATTTCTTTATTCATTTTTTATACTTGTTTCTACTGTTTTTTAGGTTGATGTTGCTGGAAATTTGGGGAGGGGAACAGTAATCCATACCGATGATGAAATGAATGAGGTAAGTATGTAAACAAAGTTTTAGCAAAGCGTAACTATAGTGTTTGCATGACAAATGAATTTATTTTCCTACTATTGTTCAATATTGTATTTATGATTTACTTATGAAATAAATTATTATTAATATCTTGAATCGTTGAATGAAGAACAAAAAGAAGAAAGCTCGTGAAACAGTTCGAGAAAATGTGATATCAATCATAAAGGCTAATAAGACCATCTCTGATTTTAAACTCTACATACATAACTGCTTTTAGGTCAGCAACTGACGAGAAGAAACCAAAGCAACAAGATGACAAGATTGACCCCCTATGCAACAAGTCCCCATAATTGAGTCACCATCCTTTGATATTCTCTCACAAGAAACAATGCAATACCTAGACCCTATATTGAAAGATGTTTGATATATTTGGAAAGTTTAACAAACTTACATCACTTTTTGGATATTTGGATGTATATGTTTGAATGTTTAGAAGGATATTTGGATGTTAGATATGAATTAGTTGAAGTATATGACTACTATTTCATTGATGTTTTGTTGAAGATTAACAACTAATATAACTTGTTAGGATGTTTAATATATGACTTGTTAATACTTTATTTGGATTTGTAATGGTTTAATTTTGGATGATTATGAGTTGTTTGTAGTTGATTGTTATTTTTTTGGAGATTGAGATTTAATATTTGGCTTGTTATGACTTGCTAAAACTTTGGTTTTGAGATACTCGTATTTGAACTTCTTTCTTGTTTTAGAAAAAATAACTTTATTTTCTCCTAAGTTTTAACATCATGCTTTATTAGTATCCTTAATGTTACCACTCCATAATCTGTATGTCAAAAACATGTTTTCAATTTTCTTACATATAATTAACAAATATTTATTGTTGAAATATCTCAAAGACAATAACTACAACCTAGTAAAATCTATATGTATTTCAAGGAAAATAGATAATTTGCAGTAATAAATATGTTGCAAAGTACATTGCATCTCTCGACACAACCAATTAAACATATATTTAACCATACACATTTTTTATTCAAAATAAAAGAGACAAAAGAATATGTTGCAGATAGTACTCATACTTCCATAACAATATAGAAATTGTCAAAACAAACGTTTTCAATAAAAAGAAATAGCAGTTAAATTTTAAACAGCTTTCAATTTACTGACATATCATAAACGAAATGTTTATTGTTGAAATATCACAAAGACTATATCAAAATTAATTACAACTTAATAAAATCTATATGTATTTCAAGGAAAAAACATAAAGACAGTAAAAAATAAGCACAAAGTGCATTGCATCTCCAGACTCAACATGTTAAAAATATGTTTGCGGGTCGTAATTTAATGAGACATTTTTATTTAAAATAAAAGAGATAGTAACAAATATATGTATGTATTTCAAGTAAATTTATATGTATTTCAAGGAAAAAAACATAAACGGCAATACAAAATATGCACAAAGTACACTGTAACTCCTGACTCAACACGTTAAAAAGATGTTTACGACTCGTAAACATATATTTAACCAGACACATTTTTTATTCAAAATAAAAGAGACAGTAAGAGTATGCTGCAAGTAATTCTACTATTTTCAGAACACATAACAATACATGAATTATCAAAACAAACATTTTCGATGAGAAAAACTAGCAGTTAAATTTTTTGGGTTCTTCACGTCCTTTTATTGTGACCAAAACGGACATACGAATCACATTTCACCTGAAAAAATGTCTCACTTCATCAAAAATAAAATAAATAAAATATGTCCATTACATACTAGATATAGGAAGAAGCATGAATTTGGAGAGCTATTGTATACGTTCCACTTCAAAACAAACACAATTACTTCAATTTGATCACCAAATATTCTATTTAAATTTGGTCAATTTAATATAGGTGAAACCTATAATATACCCACTCATATTTATTTCATTCATTAAATATGAGTCTCACATTGGTTGATTATACTATTTCATATGAAAAATATAAATAATTAAAACTAGATTTGACGTTTAAGAGGTTTACCAGCCTGAACATATAACAAATGACAAGATTAATATATTAAAAGATGATTTATATATCTACATGCTCAAGATTTGTCACTGATGAGACTTACATGTTTCAACATACAACAAAAGATAAATTTAATATATTAAAATAAGATTAAAATATCCACATAGAGAGAGTCACATACCTGAAGAGGAGCTCGAATTGAAGATGGGTTATCAATTCCAACAAAGGGCTCGGTTGAGATTGAAAGAAAAGAAAAATCGACAAACGTCTGAAAGAGAGAGAGAGAGAGAGGAGATAATTGAATCAACTCGTTCTGGAAAAAACAGGTCGATTTAAATAATAAGCTACCATCGTTTCACTCTTTTTATACAGAGTTTAATTAAAGACGAACCAATGAGTATCGTCAGATAGGATATTGATTCAATGGGAGGAGAGAAAAAAATGAAGTTGAAACTTGATTATAGATTCTCTTTTAGCTTCAATTTGACTGTTTTCAATTTTACTTTGCTGATAAATGTTCTGAAATAGAAGGTTGAATGTGAAAAATCTTGCAATCTTTAAGCTGTTTATGATGTTTATGGCGATAGAAAAACGTAACAAAATTACGCCTATGGAGATAAGAACCATTTTACATCCATATAAATTAAAGATCATTATTTCATATCATTTAATATAAATGTCATCTATTACAATTTCATATGAAAAACAATAATCGTCCACTAATTGACACATTCATGGTAATTACAAGTAATCACATACGCCAAATAATTAGAACTTCAAATTCCCCAAATAATTAGAACTTCAAATTATGTCAAGTATCACATGCTTCAACTTTTTTCCGGCACAAATCATCCTTATTCATTAAAAAAGATATTTTTCATTATCATATTCCAGAAAAGCTAAACTAAAAAAATTTCAAATTATTAAATTACATATCAAGAACCACAATACCTACCTTCAAAACAAATAGTAAGGAAAATAGAGAATGGAAAAATCATGAGAACGATAAATTCCAAATCTCTTAAAATGTCTGACAAAACATGAAACAAGTACTGTAATACACGTAACCGACCATATTTTGGACATATCAAAGAGAGTTCACGGAAAGTGGACTACACTGACAAGAAGAGATTATAGTTTATGATTCAATCAAGGAATCTGTTACCCAGGCAAGTGAATGAGCTTAGTTCTTCGGACCGATGTCCTTCAGGCCACAAATTTGCTCCTCCCCCATAGCCGACATGACTGACACCACGAGGTCCTTGCCTTCGGCAAATCCATCTTTGACCTGAATTAAACATGCAGCAATAAGAACAATCATTTGCATCAATAATTTATATTAATTAGTACATAACATCAAAGCAAAACAGAAGATGCTCCTTCAAGCAATGTCAAAACACTTGAAGAAAATAGTTGAAACACGCAGAGGTGGTAGGGGTTAGTAATCTATAGACGGATACAAGTCTTCACAATCCTTTGTTAGGAGGAGGTGACTAGGAAGAATGGTTCATATGTAAACCTGAAAAGGCACCACATTTTAGAGCACAACAAAATGTTTATAATCGAATGAAAACATTAGCCTTACCTGACTCAGCAAGCTATCATCAGTGGGAAGCCTCAAATCATCCTTGGTGTTACCTGAGTCAGTCAAAAGACTCACCTGCAAAAGAATCACAAGTCATATGATTACGCTCCTATTCAATAGACAGAATTTTTGCCTTCCAAATTCGTAGGAACTGATCAGAAAGTCTCCAAGGAATGCATGCTTTATGGATTAAAGAACAATATTACCACCGTATGAAAGTCATCCAAAAACGCCCTTACTATCTTATTAGCTGAAACATCTTTTTCATTGAAAACATTTCTTACTTTATTTAAATTTTATATTCTAATCTGAAGAAAGAATTGACATAAAAATAGATTATAAAATCATAGTTGTTCTAATGTGAAGAAAGAATTGACATAAAAATAGATTATAAAAAGTCATAGTTGTTGACATGCAACCGAATGTGCATGCATTTAAATCTTTCAATTCATAGATCCAAAACACCAAATCTAAAATGCACTAGAAGTAAAAAACTCACAAATCCATCTTCAGATATGTCAATCAGCTGATAATCAGTGCGGTTAACATGGGGAACCTACATGAAGTAAAATACTCACAAATCCATCGTATTGTAGTTGAAAACTCCATAATTGTTTTCCAAATAATTTAAAGGATACTTACATCACAGTTGTGGGATGAAGGAACAATATCTTCAAGTTTCTTATTAGTGAATATATCTATAGCCACAAAGTGACACTTGGCATGTCCATGCTTGCCTGTCTTGGAGGTAGAAACCTCAACGACCTGTTCCACCAAAACAACAAAGATATGAAAATAAATCTTACCATTATCACAACTACTCTTTTAAAACCATGGCCATGGTCTAGTCACCAGCAATATACTGTTGACGTCAATAGAAGCTGTGAGATGATAATTAGTACAAGATATAATTAATGGAAGACTAGAAGACATGTGAGTGACACTGACAACTGACAAGAGAAGGATTAGGATAATGATGTGATAAAAATGTTTTAACTAATAAAAGTTCCAGTATTTATGCCAGACTTTTATTCATAAAACCACTCCATTAGAACACACTGCAATCTCTAGCCAAACAATGCTATGAATATACAATGTGAAATAAAGATACATGTAAAATAAGACTTCTTATTTGTATGCATCACATATAAGGGGAACATTCCTTTATAAAACAAAAACGTGGCTAGGCTAAAGATTTAAAGAACATGTATATAAAGGCATACAAGTAAGAAAGCAATCAAAATCACGTGAATCAAATGAAAACTGCCAGTTTTTTAGCCTTTAGTTTTGATAGAAACATGGAGTACGTCATTCAACCTCTACAATTTTTATAATGGAGGGGAAGGACGGATGACTGGGTAATCTGTCCCAAATGCGCCACTACGATTCAACCGACACTACTTCAATAGCAAAAGAATCAGTTCCATCTGCAGACGGAGCATCCATTTTGACCACTCTTCTACCCACATATAATGAAAAAACCAAAATCAATTTAATCGCTTTCCCTTCCTAACTTAGCTGGATCAGAAACAAATTGAAAGCAAAATTAAGCATTGCAGCAGCGAGGCACCGCATCGTGCAAAGATCCGATACATACTATTCTACATTCAGTACTCTCCAGTGAATTCTTAAATTTAAATACACCATCTCAAATCACCCACGTCAACCATACCGAATCAAATCCAACAATGGTACATAGAAAAATTAGATAGAGATCATAATTCGTACCTAAGAACAAATAAAAAAATATCATAGAGAGAGAGAGAAGTAACCTTGCAGGGACGTCCCTTGATGACAATATAACCGTTCTTCCGGATAGTTCCAGCCTGCTGAGGATAGGTCTTGGATGCTCCAGCATCGGCCTTGGATTCGAAGTGGTGCTCCTCGTCCGACATGATTGTTCTATCTAAAGGCTTCCTCTCTTTCTAGGGCAAGGTCGTCTAGTAGTAGTGGTTAGGGTGGAAAAAAAACGAGAGGAAGAGAGGACGCTTGGAGGAGGAAAGCTATATATAGCTGCGTTTCCGCTCTCGTTAGGGTTTCCAAACCAAGCGCCGAACGGCGAGGATACTACTCTTTATGGGACCCTCTCATACAAAACAAAGCATTTTAAAGATGCATTATGTTTTGTAATTCTACAAGTGCATTTTTTTAACCTCTTAGATGGTATCGTCTGTATTATATTTTATAATTTGATAAGTATGTTTTTTATGAGTTTGAGTTAACGCAGTTAATCAAGTCTTCACATTTATATTTTAGAAATTATGAGTTTGAGTTATATTCTCATATTTTCCTTAAAATTTGTGATGTAATTTTAACCAAAAAATACATTTTTGTATCTTATTTCCGTCAATTTTTCAATGTTATTCTCATTAGCACGATCATTGGTTGAAGTATTTTCTAATTGTATAATGTCTACCAGGGTAATTCTTACATCAAAAAAATTGACCAAAACAAGACATTATAGATCAATTTTGTCGAGTTTAAAAGTTGAGCGAGTATGTTGCTCATTCGAAAGTTTATTAGTATAAATTGTCAAAGGGACAAAGCTTAGACTGTAAGTTGATTTTAATATTTAAAAAAATTGAAATTAAGGGCATCATGACTCACAATATGAATATGCGAGTTTAATCACTATATAAATTTATCTTGTGACTTATTTTATAATTGATGAGTGACACAATAGATCATACATAAACTTATAATGTACCGGATACAAAATATGAAATTAGTTATAGAGAATACGTGTGATCTAAGAGCACCAAAGTCATTTGTATGTTTTGAACTTTGATAAAGTTTGGTCGATAAACTACCGAGAAAAAAAATAACTGCATCAGAACTCATTAACTGCTTTAATGAAATGTAGTAATATTTACACGTGGAAACTCTAAGTTGTCCCTTACTAGATCACAGTTTAACAAAAATTTCCCTGCTAGACCCTGATCTAGTAATCTAAAATCCATATTAACACTTACTAAACCATAGTCTTACAAAATATTTTGAATACATCATAGTCTACATGCACGAAATTTCTGTAGAAAAGCTTTTCAAATAAAATCATAACTTTGTTTTTTCGTATAAAAAATGTTACATTTCATTGAAAACTGACTTAGAATCTTAAAACCATTTTTTTCTCTGCTAGCGAGTCTACCCGTAATTTTGAAATTTTTGAGAGAGAACTTTCATTATTATAAGATATGATCATCAGTTTTAAAAAATGAAACTGTGTGAAAATTATACTGGAGAGATGATAGATGTGTCATTATAAGACTAAAACATGAAAAATCTTGTAATGACATAGATCAATTAGATTTGTATGAACTTTTATTTTTTTTATCAGTAAATGATTTAAATCACTCGAGTCAAACTTCTTCTATCTATGATTAACCATGCAGATAGAATTTAATTTCCACTATATTACTTATGATAAGTTACATTATTTAAGACAAAAAATTTCCTTCTTATTTTTGGTGGACAAATGAGGTCATCATTTGAACTGATACCTTTCATAACTACAACCATGAGTGGATTTTTTTCTACCATGAAAATATAGATTCATTTGTATTTGGTTTTCCTATTTAAGTGTCTGTCTTCAAATCATATGGATATCAAACTATCATGTTAAGAGGTTGTGTTGTTTGAAAAGAAATTGAGTGTAAATGATTTTCAAAATAATATGATTGAAATATTAATGATGGGAAAGTAAGATGTCGGGTAAGTTAAGATTAATGTATTCGATACACATAAAAAATATTAGGAAATACTTTTCTGACATCTCCTGTAATTTACTTAAATGACATAGTCACACGTCTACTTTGAAAAATAACACAGACACCACTCAATATTAAGTTTCGTTGATAAAAATACTCAGAAATTCATATAGTGAAATTGTGTGAACCGTGTAAGGGAGGAGCCAAAGTGAAATTGTGTGAACCGTGTAAGGGAGGAGCCAAAAGCGGCCATTGTACGAATAAGCGTGAAAAAACATAACTCTTTTGATACGTTTGACCATCTAGATTGAATCATATTAATTTAGTTATATTGAATTGAACTATATTGTACTAGACTAAAATTTTTATATTGTATGAGATTGGATTTTTAATACTATCATGTGTTTAGACTAGAGAGTTAATATAATTTGATAACAAAATCTACTGTAATTAGCAGTTAATTTTTTATCTTTTAATTAGAACATTATGTAGTTTATCTGACTATTTTAATGTAAAAAATAATATCCTCGATTATCCTAATTTCATTCATTTTATTCTCACATAAAATATAGTTACTTATTGAATTATCCTAATTTCATTCATTTGAAAGGTTTGTCTATTTGGAATATCGTTGCAGTCTCTAGACATTTATGGAAGCTTTCCATGAGGGATAAAGACTCTTTGTGGTTTGTCTGATGAGATCACAACTTGCTCAAATGTCATTCCTATATTCACTGTGAAGATGGAGGCTGATCATTCCTGGTCCTGGATGAAGCTACTTGGTATCATGGAGAAAATGCTCATTTATGTGTTTTAAATATATGTGATGGTAATTCTATTGGTCTTTTTACAGATCCATGTCATCATGACGGTATCTTGTTACAAACACTACTACAATTTTGGCTTACAATGATAGCCACCTCTATTTTACAATGACAGCTCCTTAAAATCCACCAAAGTAAAATGGTGTAAGGTAGGGTAATTAGAGTTTGATGATAACACAAAAATTAACGGCCATTAATGTGTTATTTACTATGCAGTTAATTTTTGGACTGCCACAATAACATATTATTGTGGCAGTGCGGTAAAAGAAATAGCTAAAGTTCATTTTATTTACAAATCCTCTTTAATCCATCATAAACCCTAATTTTACATCTTAGTGTTCTTTTTCTTTGACAAAGGCAAGAGGCAGGGCGCTTGATGACTCCGAAGGTATACCGTGCGCCAGGCTAGCTTCACGGTGACTTTCAGGCGAGCTTCGACAGTCATGTTCGACGATGATCTTCCACGACGAGCTTCCACTGCGGGTTGAGCAAGGTTGTCCTGAAGATATTGCTAGTATTTCTTCCTTCTTTCTCTCATTTATTCTATCTTTCTACTTTGTGCTAAATCTTACCGACATTAGCCTGATTTGTGTTAAATCTTGCCCAACCCCCTCTCCCTTTCTGCCTGATTTCCCCCGAAGCCCTTCTCTTTATTTTAAAGTTATGGTTTAGGGTTTTAATTTACAGACCTTGAGTTTGATATAGGACGTAGACTTGTATGTCCTTGTAGAAAAGGTGTTTATTTGCCGGTCATGCCATTATTAGAAGTCTCTCCCTTCGGTGCACCAAGCGGAGAGACCTTTGATTTATGGACCTTGCCCTTGTTAGGAGCTTTGGGTATAACGTTGCTCAACTTGCACAAGTAACTTGAAAAATCTATCGTCTTCCCCTCCTTCAAGACCGTGTTGACAAAATATAAATAACTTTGAATAGACTATACAGCTGTTCAGAAGTGTTGATGTTAAATAAATTAAAAAAGGAATAGATAACAACATGATACTACATGGTTAGTCCAATTTCGGGTTGATGTGATGTTTTGTACAAATTAAATCAAAGGCTCACTGAATTAAAGTTCAATTATAGACTATTATACATGTTGGCTGTTGAATAAATGGGTTCATTTTATTTTTGCTGATACCTTAATCTTGTATTGCGCGAGCCTAAAAAATGGAGGCCTGGTCGGAGGCTGTTGTAACGAGGCGAGCAAAAAATAAATTGCAAGCATTGCTTGATGATGATGATCAAGATCAAAATTCATTAGAGAAGATGTCAAAATCTCCAAGCTTCTCTTTTGGAGAGAGTGGGGATTAAAAAGAAATAAGTCATACTTATAAAGAATTATTTTTTACCTTGGAAGCTGCATTATACGATGACGACCTTAAGAAAAGCTCCTAGTTTTTCAATCATGCTAGAAAAATTACGAACGACACAATAAGCATGTAAGAAAGAAATTTTTGTTTCTATGCTTTCTTTTGTTTCCCATCCCAAATATCAGATTAGAAGAAGAAACTGTAAAAAAACCTTATATTTTATTGCTATGTTTACGGATTCGAAGTTTTCTTAAAGGGAAGGCACCACATGTTGATTTTGATCCATATGCAGCGAGTAGATATTATGCCATTTTCGTTTACTACTTTTATGCTTTAAGTATAACCTTCTTACAAATGATATCCACTACCCGATTTTTATCTTTCTTATCTTGTGATTACAGCCTTATATTGATTGGTTTAAATGGGATGATGCCATACATCCTTTGTTAAATGCTCCTAACCAAAGAGGAGATTCATTTGATGGAAATGAGAAAACAAAATGGCAATGCATTTTTTTGTCGTATGTTTTCTCAATATCATTACAAAAAATATATGATTCTACAAAATTTAACGACTGGGTTTATTATTTTCTTTTAAATGAACCTCAAAAAATTATCCTGTGAAAAGAGAAAAAAAGCGGGACTGCAAAATTTCGTCGTGCGCCATTACTTAAATTTTACACTTTCCTCTTTTTGCTTTTATATTTAGACAGAGAGGGAGGTCGAGTGAGTAGCTGAGTGCCCTACCTCTCTCGATCATCGCCATAGCCCGTCGTCGCCATAGCCACGTCCCCGCACCCTCCCAGTGCCCTAGCCTCTCTCGATTTTCGCTACCGCCCATCGTCTCTACAACCATCGTCACCACAGCGTCCCAGTGCCCTAGCCTCTCTCGATCGTCACCACCGCCCATCATCGCCACGGCCCTTTGTCACCACAGCCCGTCATCACCACCTCGTGGTCAATTGAGGAAGGTTAGCATCAATGTGGGTTTTGTTGTCACTCCTTTTAGATGTTCCTTTCAGATACTTCGTTGAGGTAGAGGAAGAGGAGGAAGAAGAAATTGTAGAAGAAAAAGGAAGGGGTAGTTTTGAGGGTGGGTGATCGAGTCGTCCTCAGGTTGAAGATCTGAGGCACTTTTTCTTTACTCTGCATTTGGAAAATGCGCGCTTCAAGGTTCATAAAATGCGTCACAGTTAGGGATGGAGCTGTGGGCAAGATTTGTCTGCTAATCTCCTACACCAGCAATACCTTCCCCATGGTGAGCCCTGGTTAATTTCCGTCCCAGGAATTTAAGATATTAAACTTTTTTTTTCGTTTTCTTTCAGAATTTGGCGATTCTTGCTGGAATCTTATGCTTTCTTGTTTTTCTTGGTTCGCCGGAAACTTGTAAAGGAAATGGGTATTGTCAAAATTTGTTGAAAGAATAACTTTTTACCTTTTCTGATCATTGTTTTTATGATGATAGGCTAGGAATCGATGGTATCTCCGTCTTAGTAAAACAAGAAAGAATTGGTAAAGTCTACGGTATTTTTTTGGGTCAAGTAAAAGAAAATTGGGGAAATTTTATGACTTAATTAGATAATGTTTGTGCTTCTGCACCATATATCGAATGCTATTTGTGTGGGAATTATGTTTTGTATCATGATCAGTGCAATGGTTTTGGCAGGGTAATAGAAATGATCCCATTTGATATCATATGGATGAAGTTGGTTTATGTAAGTCTTTATGTTGTAAGAGTGTTAGGCTGTAGCCCATGATCCTGTTATTAGGGGTTTTGACTTATCTGATTAATACATCCTTCTTTTACTGATAAGAAGCCTCATTGTCCAGGACGTGAAGAATGACCAACCGTTTGGAGTAAGTATGGGTATTTGTTTTCGTGTCCTTTGATTTGGGTATTGGCAGTATTACTTGTTTCTTTGATCTCTTCACTTATTTTGACTTTGCTCCTAAGATCTCTAGTTGTCCAGTTTTTGGAGAGGATAGTGTAATCAGTGGAAAAAGCCTGCTGATTTGTGATTTTTTGGTTGTTCAATAATGGATTCTTTCGACCTTGAAGGCCAATGCCCATTCTGTGACAACAGGCGATGCTGGTCAAAGGATTTGAGGTTCTGGGTTTTGGGGTGAGAATATTAGGGGAAGAGTAAAGAACATAGATTTGAGTGTTCAATCATGGAAGAGTCCTAATTCTGGAAGGAGAAAAAGGGATGAAAATGTTAATTTTAAGCCTAGTGTTACCTACTTCGTTCTTACATCAGATATCAATAAAGTGAATTCAGTCCTAGAAGTCAATAATTCCAAAGAAAATTCCAACAGTAATTGGATTTTTTATTATGGGTTTATGCATATGAAAATTGTTATCAGACTTTCCAGGATTCGTTTGAGAAACCAAAAGCTGACCCAAAAAATCATATTGCATTGTGGTACTTAGTTTTCTTTATTTATCACCGTCTATTATATGTATTCTTTGAATATTGTGAGTGGTATCTACTAATTCATTACAAGTTTATTTTCCATTATACATGATGAGTTTGCTAGCTTGCCAGCAATACTTCCAAATGATGGAACCACTGCAGGATTGAAGCTTGCCTCATGGCCTTCATTGCAGCTTGAGGGCTGGGACGCTTGAATAAGTTTTTATTGCTGCATTCTAAGGTGCCATTTTGGGTAGTTTGTTGAATGCTCATCATCTTGTGAGGACGTGTCATCATCCTCTTAGATATTATTAGTAAATTTCATACTGTTTGAAATTTGAAATAATGTAATGTCCATAATTAATATTTCTACTATCGTTGTACTTTGTTATTAAAACTTATTCACTTAGTTCCCCATCAATATTGCTTATTAGCGGTCTCAGTACTAGCACTTTGCCTTTGTCAAGACAAGTGCTACGAGATTGAGTTTATATGGAATTATTTCTTGTTTGTGGTGACTTTTTGAACTTTTCTGTTCATGGAAGTGTTGCTTGTGTACACTCGAATAGAGTTGGAATGGTGCTTGTAATTAGATCACAAATGTATAAAATGGTTCACCATTTTGCTGAAATTGACTATTCCCAGTTTTCTAGCTAGCTAATACAAAATACTGATACACAAGTAAATGTACCATTTAGCACTAGACTTAGAGGACTTGGAACAAGGCATCCTATTGCTGATAATATTTTTAGCATACATATACTTACTGTACATTTAGTATTCTCAAATTTATTAGCCGTAAGATTGGTGAGATTTTCTGCTTTCAGTATTTGACATCCTATTCAATTTTCTTTTTGGCTTTTGGAACAAATGGATAAGGAGCTGGTAAATCTGTAGTTTGCATTGTATAAGAAGTGAGACTCAAGTCATCAGGGAATTACATTGTATAAGAATTCTATAGTTTGTATGATTTATTTTGGAAGTAGATTGCCGATTAATTTTGTTCTTCTGCGTCTTTTGATGATAATCTTTATTCAGTTCTCATGTTCTTTCTATGGTAGCTTTTTATTCTTCAAAATTGGCTGGTGATTCAAATTATGTTCACTCATTACCAAGAAACTTTTTCCCATTATAGGTAACGATTTTAGCACTAGGCATTCATTTGATTATATGGATAGATGCTTGCTGTGATGAACCCACGGTTGATCAATTAAGTTATGACTTTCATTTTACATAGATTTTTGTGTGGAAAATACATGGTTGAACATCTTGATAGTATAGTTATAACTTATTAAGTGCATAATTTGTGGCTAGTCCTTATTTAAACATAATGCTTGATTCAAAATCCATGGCCTGAAGGCCAAGTATGAACTTGGGTAGCCTAGAATAGGTTATTCTTGTTCTTGTAGAACTTCTTCTACTATTATATTTTGATGCTTGTGGATTTTATATGTTTTTAGTAAAATTCAATTAACAATTGACGTTCTTGTGGTCTGCTTTCAGGATTTGTGGGAATGGGAGTTGCTAGACTCATTCTTGTTACATGAATTAGCTTTGCAACCTTTTCTACAAGTAAACATAACAATTCTAGTAAGTAGTTGCAACCTTTTCTCCTCCTTGTAAAATCTCTATCAGTATCATTCAGGGTGGATTTATTCCATATTAATATTCCTTATTTCTTCCATATTAGATGATTTCTTATGCCTTGTTTTATTGCAGCCTGGTCCTTATTTCTTCCATATTAGATGATTTCTTATGCCTTGTTTTATTGCAGCCGGCTCAGCAGGCGTAGCTGCTTGCAGGAAGGTCTGTGTTATGTGCTGTTTTATAGTATTCTAATGTTAGATTTGTATCTGTGGCAGCGTGATAAAAAGATATGACGTTGGATTCTATTTGCTGCATTAGTGAGTGTCTGTATTCTTCTACCTCATTTTTTTATTAGTGAGTATCTTTATATATGTTCACTAATTTTTTACTAGTGAGGAATCTATTTGCAGCATTATTATTTTACATTTTCATAATTTTATATTCATATGACATTGAATTCAATTCATTGTAATTATGTTAGTTGTGAGAAATTTAAACAATTACATTGATTATATATATATTTTTTTAAAATGCAGAACCTATAGTCTCTTGACACTTTTCAACTTGGCATCAAAGTTTGAAGAGTTAATCAATGGAAAATTGAAGTTATTTTGTAGCGTCTGTGAAATTTTTAGATGTTTTTTTTTATTTTTTGAATAGCACGTTGTACTAGTAGACTAAGTACTAATACTTTTAGATCATAATTATGTATGATACTTATGGATAATATTTTGTGAAATGAAATGGTTTTTTGAATGTCTTTTAGTTTAGTATTGTATAAATTTTGAATGTTTAAATATGTAACAGGTGCATATAAATTGATTGTAAAAAATAGCATTTATAAAATGTTAGGAAAATCTTTTTATAAGATGTATAATTTTTAACAAAAAAGTATATGAATGACATTAAAAATTTTTTATGGTATTTGATTTAATAGTAAACAAAAATACCGATAAATATTAATTCGTGAGAATTAAAATTGTCTGTTGAATAAAAGTAATAGGAGTCGTAAAATCTCATTAAACAACGTCCTACTGGAGTTGAAAATTTTTGTAAAAAGTAAGATACCATAGGGGTTTTCACAAGAGGCGTTGGTCTCGCAGAAAATGTAGATTTTTAATATGAGGGGTTATTACAGGCGTCGCATGATCTCTTTGGATTACTTTTCACGGGAATATCTATCTCTTATTGAATGTCTTATTTCTTGTAGTGTATATTTCATTTTTCTGCTGTAAACATGCATTTATTTATGTTAATTATATATTAAGGTTGATGCTTCTATTCTAGATCTAACATGTATAAAACTTACTCAAATCCACATACATATGGATTTAATTGTATATGACACATGAATAACAAGCTTCAAGTTTCTATGATAGACGTCCACTCTATGAAAGTTGTTCTTTGTTTGATAATGTCTTTGTGTGAGTTTTACTTCTTACATTCTTAATATTGTTATGCATTCCAAGGTTATTTTAGCTACTACTATCTCACTTTGTTAGTAATTGAGTTCAGAGTTAAAGTATTCTTCATTTGTCTAGAATACCTTTATTTTTCTTATTAATCTTTCACTTGGCATATTCAAATATATTTCATCTCTCCTAATCAAAATAGATCAGAAAAAATAAATAAGTTTCTTTGTATATACCTAGCTATTATCTCTCACTTGTGTGTTTTGCTCCCTCTTAAATTGTAACCACTCACTGTAAATTCACTCATTCACTTCGATGTCTGTTGACAATATAAAAAAGGTGTTTTAAACTACTATTAATTGTCACAGCACTAACTAAATGTTTTTCTCATAAAATTCTAAATGAGTATTCAGTCCATGCAACAAATGGTAAGTTACTTGCGAAATGAGAACTTCTAGAAAATTTATTATGCCTACAAGGATTATGGATAAGAACTTTGTTTGTCTGCCCTTTCCTTGCATTAATATATACGTTCTCACGGGGACTACAAATGATAACAATTCCTAGAACATTTTATGTTTTATATCTCTCTGATTTAATCACTTTCTTTCTTTGCCCGCAGATATCAAACATGATAGAGAAAGTGCCATCTTTCAAAAGTGGAGGTGCTTACTAGTTCATAGATTTGACTACTACCAGATAGTATGTACATATTTCCAATCATGACAGTTTTGAGATTTTTAATTACAGTGGAGGTAAACATCTTCATTAATGTTTGGATGGTGCAAAGACTTGGTTTATGGCTTATAATATGATAAAGTAGTGTAATGAAATCGCACTCATTTAATTATTGATTTTGACCAACAGATAACATCATATTAATTTATTGCAAGTCATTGGAAGTGGTTGACAAGGTATTCATCCATGCTATTGAGATGCTTAATTATGAATGGTGGAATACAAATGTAAGACCCATGTTCTATACAACTGAATATGGCTTTAGCTTTCATTCTTGAGTAGTTACAATTTGTTATGGCAATAAATTTGATAGAAACATGTTTATGTTATAATGCTTAAGAAATATGTACGTTTTGATTTTCTTTTTCATTTAAAGCAAGCTAGTTTTTTTTCATATTTTCTTGCAAAACTTGAATCTTAGCAAAAATACTATAAATGTCGTTAATGCGTAAAATTCATTTCCACTGCCGTTTCCCCCTTTCCTTCTTGACAGAGTAATTTTTAGTCTAAGTAGATGAATTGACAAGACACTAGCTCCACCACTTGCGTTATTGCTCATAATTGCTTTGGACTTTGGGAGAAAACCTTGCTTAGAAGTCTGTCAATTTTTAATTTATTTTAATTAGAAATCATTATCTTGAAATAATAAAACTAATTTTTCCTATTTCTATTTTGTTTTTGTAGGATGTTTATGTCGTTAGGATTTACAATCGTCTCGATGATGCCAAAAAATGAGAAGTAAGTCATAATTTCTTCAAATTTGATGATTTATGCTCCTTACTGATTCATACATGTTTCCAACAATACTTTTCTTATTTGGTTGGCACTATGAACTTCTTTTGAGTGCTTTAGGTTATTAAAGATTGATCATAGTCAAGTTATGTATCTCAGCCTTAGATGTTGATCTGAGTGGTGTCCCATATATAGTACTAAAGCATATTGCAGTGTTCCTTAAATAGCATATTGTAGTGTTATGTAAAATCCTGTAAGAAAACATGTATAATCCATTTCTTTATCTAGTAAGTTGCAGAATGCTTTCATACCACATTATAAATTTGATGCAAGTCTTCTTCGTGCTACTTTGAGTTTGCAAAGACAACATTAGCTTCGCTTCAGCATCCTGATTACTGCATCTCAGGAGCTTAGAGATGGTTATGCTACAATTGATGCAACTATCTTACTCCAAAGTATATTATAGTATTCTTAACATTGTAGATATTTTCTTAAAGTTTCAAATGATTTGTTCTATAATCAATATGTATGGGCAAGCAATTTCTTGATTAAAAGTTATTTTGATATTAATGTATATAAAAAATATGTGGTGAGAAGGTAATTAAATGAAAAAAACTGTCATGGAAATGCATTTTTTCCCTTTCCATGACAATTTTTTTAAAAAAATAATTTGGACATTAGATGTCGGGGATTTCCCGTCATCTAAATGCTTTTGGCGGCACCTATGATGACGGGGATTCATGTCATCTAATTGATTTTCGCAGCACCATATTATGATACTTTTTGTTGAAAAAAAAATAAATATAAGAGGCAATCAACCGTCATTATAAGGTTATAATGACGGTTTTTTACCGCCATCTAAGGCAAAATTTGTAGTGGAAGTTTTGATATTAATTTTGTTAGAGATTCGGGTCTTAGTCTTTGCTGCCCTCTTTCTGTGCTTATAAGATGTGGAGCTTGGTGTTAGCCTAGTAATGCGACTGAAATGTATTTCTGGGATAAAGGCTTCACTCTTAACATGCCTTTACCCTCTTTAGGGGAAGATCATTGTAGTTGGTCTGCTAGTTGTAATGGTTCTTTCTCTATCAGGGCCACTTGCAATCAGCTTTTTGCGTATACTGATTCTGTTGATTGGTCTGATATTATGTGGTTTAAGGGGCATATTGCGAAATGTGCTTTTATTTTTTAGCTTCTTCTCTTAAGCAAAATCAACACTAAAGACAGGATTCTAAAATGGAATCATTCTATGAACTCTGACTATATTTTATGCATTGGGGGTGCTGAATTTATTCACCACATGTTTTATGACTACCCTTTTGATAAACAAATTCTTGAGCCTCTTCTTCATAGGTGTTGGGATCTTTTCATTCCCCTCTCTTGGGATCTTTTAATTCAGCCGTTGTTGCAATAATGTGGTACAAAGTATTATATTTCTTTAAGCTTTAAGCTTGTTGTTCCAGCTTTTGTTTACTGTGTTTGGCTAGAAAGAAATAGAAATGTGTTCATGTGAGAGTAGTTACAGATGTGATCTAGTCACAATAAACGGCAAATATAACCTGAGAACGTGGAGGTTGAAATCTGACTGGGTGAAGGACCACCACTTTGAGCCAACCTATGGAATGTGATAAAATGTTCTTGGGAGTAGGAATTCAGAGAGAATTCTCCAAATTTATTGAGTGGAAATATGAAGCCAACGCTAAAAATTCCCTTTTACAATGAAAGAAAAGCCTCTATTTATAGAGAAGTTACCATGTGGGGCCCGCTCTAATTAATCTCTTAACTAACTGGCAATGGACCCTGCATAATGACTTATCGACAAGTTTGTTGAGGTCGTAACGTCCAGTCATCGCTTATTATAACCATAACCACGTGGGCCAGAGTATTTAGGAGGATTCTCATGTACGCTACATTTTATATTGTGCCATGTGTCACGTGCAATGACATTGAATCTAGGAAGGAAGAACACAGAAAGCGTGCCATATCGACAAGATATGATATGTTCATCCGGGACCCCTCCCGAGGGGTGTCCTAAAAACTAAATCCCTTCCCGCTATCTAGACATCTCGTAGTCTATCCCCATATCTTCAGTACGAAACTTGCATTTTTTTTTGGAAAAATTGTCATATTTCACAGTGTATTGAATATCAGAAGATGACGTCATGAAAACCTACAATTTGTTGGAAACAATTTCTATTTTCTGAATCTCCAATCTTTTGACAATGTTTCCTTTTTTTAATAAATTGAGTCTTTTGGAAACCTGCCAAAATATCCTGTCATTCTCCTCATATATAAAAGAAACACCTATGATGAGTAGAGTTTTTCACTTCACATCATTCAGAAAAATCACCACTGTTGAGTAAGGTAAAATTTATTTTTCAACATCCCTTTGTCTTATTGTCCAATATTTTATGTCGTAAATGATATTTGTAACTTGTCACCGTCATAGATTGCCATCGTACAAGTGAAGCTCTGTCGGTGATTAATCATTGTACAACAAAAATAATATAGTAAGAATGTGATGAAGTACTCGCTGCCCGGAGTATATAATAGTATTGAAATATGGAAAGGCATCCATGCCTTTACAAGTGGCTTGCAAAGGCGTCAAGTCACGCCTTTGCAAGTGGAAAAGGCTTTACACGCCTTTGTAATTGCAAAGGCTTAATTTATTATTATTTTTTTAAATAATATATTACATTTGTTTTTTAGGGTTAAATCTTGTTGAATCTCATGGAAAACTTGCAAACCATTCTTACTGCTTCAAAATATGACATGCCACCACCAGGTCCAAATAAACCTTGGAATGCCATGAAAGATGATGCTCTCCAAGTAATTCATGATATGGAAAAGACAACGGAAGAACACACTTGTGTAGAATCCGTATCATTACTTGAGCAAGAAAGTAGAAACGTGGAATACATATTTGCAGACTCAATCCCCCTTTTTAGGCATGCACGAGGTGATTTTCCCAGATCTTCAATTTTTATCTGCAGTCACACTAAGGCAGCAACCGGATGGCGTGAATGGGAAAACTATATATTTTTCAGTCCCTGAGTTTGTTTCAGTTTTAAAGAAAGCGGGCATATTTGAGGCGCTAACGGTCAGTTCACGGCTTAGTATTCTTCGTGATCCTTCAATAGTACAAACTTTGTTATTGCGTTGGAGTAGACAATCACATACTTTCATCACTGCTTGAGGTGAATTTACACATACTCTCGAGGACGTATACTTTTTATTGCGCCTTCCTTTCTTCGGCAATCATAATGTTGCAACGACTAAGCTTGAGCCAGATGTGAAACTCTTGGTGGACATGTTACACGGTGGTCGTTCCAAATCTCATAAGAAATTGTCCACATGAAATGATATAAGTAAAAGAGCATACTTTTTAGGATGGCTAGGTTATTTCTTCAAAGACATCAATGCTTCCAACAACGAAGGAGGAGGGCAGCATGGATCTCAGCAAAGCTTAGACTCTGAAGATAAGAAGGTGGAATTAGCTGTTTTTATTGCATTATGGCTATCACGACACATTTTTCAAGGTAATACCACACATATTTTTATCCCAATTATTTTATTGTCAAATGATTGTTGCACAACTATAATATAACGACTCTTGCATCAGGTCTTCCTAACGAGATGATGAATACTCGTGTATTCGTATTGGCGAAGAGATTAGCGTCAGGTCAAAAAATTAGCTTAGCTCCAATATTTTTGGGTAATTTGTATTACCTCCTTGATCGAATCCACTATGACTTAGAGCGATCGTTGGGACATTAAGAGATTGCAACCTTTGTCAATAGTGCATTCTTGCAGATGTTTGTGTTGGAACATTATCCTTGGCGTGCACTAGCAAGGGTCATGATCTCAATCTTTCCAGAGATTGATTATCCACCTAGAGCATGGTCATTTAGCTCTATAATGACTCTTAAAGTAGTCGACTTCTCAATGAGTATTGATAGATTGGGATACTTCAAATCTCGTTCATACATATTAGAACTTTCAGGTTACATGTCGGAGAATTTATGGCCTGCGTTTAATTAAGACATTGATCTTGGAACGAACAGGCAAGTGATGTTTCTTCAGTGGGGGAATAACTCAAATTAGCCATTCTTACACCTTCAACACTGCTTGTCAAAGTTGAGCATGAAAAAAAGAAAGATGGTAACTTTTTCTACATTACACGTTATCAATGCAACACGGTTGCTCATCAATTCGATTTTGATCAGGGAGTTCCACGACTAAGGGAAGCCATACTGAGTTTTCTGGCAACATTTGCATTATAGTGGAAGGAAAAAATTGTTTAAACAATGTTTCTCATATGATCTTTGTACCTTGATCACCTCGCGCTCCTGCATTTTCGAGAAGCATGAAAAGTTATTAGAGAACTTTAGCAGTAAAATGACGGTCTTTCATTGACTCGGACTCAAGAACTCCAGTAGAACTAGTCATTTATAAGAATGACTTGACATTGCGTCCTCCCACTAAAGAAGCACGAAAGTCATAAAAAAGGAGCCACTTAAATTATATCAACAAAGCCTTGCATTAAAGCATCTGCCATCGACAAAGGTAAAAAAAATATCCAAGGTTCATGTTACACATCCCCGCAGCATAGCAAAGTCTAAATCTAATATTGTTGGCATGACAATTTGTGAGCCTGTTTTGATTTGTGAGTCACGAATTTCAAGTATTATCAGTCCAAGATTTGAAGAAGTAAGATAAATCAATTATCATGTAGCTTGGTTGAATGGTGCATTTTGTAATAACGTTTTTGCTTTTGTTATGTGTGTTTTCTCAGAATTCCACCACAATCTCAAAGTTGCTCGGTGGTACTAACGAAGATCATGGACAAGGACTTAAGCAAGTCTATGTTCAAGTAGGTGATACTTATACTGCAGTGTCACCTCGTCCCATGAGGATTGTATCATAGGTTATTCTTTTAATAACAAATATCATTCAACATCACTTTGTGTTATTTTGTGTAGTAGCTGCTTATGTTCTCCCTTTTTTTTCTTTTAGGATAGAAACATGGAGAATGTTATTCAACCTAAAAAACTTAGCATAACCCCTTCATCCCCTAGACAAGATCAAATTATTGAACTTGTAAAAGATACACGTGATGAAGCAACATACAAGATGTCGTCTGCTCGTGGTGTAAGTTTCTTTTTTTTTTTAAACTATTCATATATTCTCATTTATGAACATATCAATGATATTTGGTGCAGGACTCTTCTGGGAAAATTCCTACGAAAACAACAATGGCAATCTATATTAAATCGTCTGGTCTTGCTCCTACAGACGCTCGAATGTTGGATGAGCAAGCTCACCCGTTGATGAACCTAACAGCCGTGACAGCACCCCATGATTCATCCATTGGGCTTCCTATTTCCGAGGATAATCTAGATGAACTTAATGTTGTGTTGAATTCATTACCTCTGACAGTGGACATCTTTGAGTCGTCTACTGGAGTACCATTTCCCTCTCATCGTAGTCAAGGCAAAGTATTGACAAGAGTCTAAATCTGAAATACGAGTGATGTTCATGAAGATGTTAATTATGATTCTGACTATGACATTCATAGTTCTTTCCAAGAGGATATGTCTCAATCCCAGACAAAATTGCAAGATGAATCAGATGGTAACACTTCTGAGACAGACAATGATCATTATTTTTGGCATGATGCTGATAGATTTAAGCTACAACTTTCTGGTGAGTTTGTGAAATTTGAAGACATGTTTGTTGACAAAGAGCTTCACAGTTACCTTGTGAAAATTGAAGAGGTATATCCTCAGTCAGGATTGAAGCATGCATGCCCCATATTGGGTCTGGTTGGGTTGTGTGAGCTCTTGTACATGATAGATCACTTCACCGTTGAAAATGCTAAAATAGAGTCGTTGGCATATATGTTGTTTGTGTGGAAGTGTTTGAAAGCCCAAAAACTTGAACTGAGTTGGTTAAGGCCTTTCGTTCGTGATTGTGGATGATTTCAGAAACAACTCGTACGGATAAAAAGTCTTAATGCTCTTCGACAGCAACGTCAGTACCATGTTGCAGTCATAAAAGAGACTTCTTAACGTATTCAATCTATTGACAAAGCAATAAAAAAACATCAATCAGATGCAAGAAATAATGTTATTGTTGATCGCAATCCATTTGATAGGATTACTGGAGATCCATTCACAGCACGTTAATTTATTTATTTTTTGCTTTATTTTGAATCTTGCTTTGATGTTATTATATTTGTTACCATGTAATTGGACATCTATTATGCTTTCATGAACTAGCCTATTTACACTACTCTTTGTTATATGCACCTTCTCCTCTCCTTTTAAGATAAGAGAAAGTAATAACATCGAGTAATGGCATCATGCAATAACTTATGATAACATGAAGGCATATATAGTGTGGTAGCATCATGTCAATAATATGTGATAACGTCAAAGTCATAATATTGTATAATAATATTAAATATCATATCAGCCTCTGTAATAGGCATATTTCAAGATAAAAAAAACATTCAATCTCAACCTGTACCTCGTGATAATTTTTCATTACCACAAGCATACCTGGTAAAGTAAAATACTCATTCTAAGTGATTTGTGGTAGACAACTTAGAGATGAAAAATGTTCAGTCTCAGCCTACACCTCATGATAATATGTCATTACCATGGGCGTACCTGGTGAAGTGAAATACTCATTCTAAGTGACCTACGATAGGCTTAAAGATGAGAAACGTCCAGTCCCAACCTACACCTCATGATAATTTGTCATTACCACAGACGTGCCTAGCGAAGTAAAATATTCATTCCAAGTGACTTGTACCAAGCAACTTAGAGATGCGAAACGTCCAGTACCATCATACACCTCACAATAATTTGTCATTACCACGGGCGTACCTGACGAAGTAAAATATTCATTCCAAGTGACCTATACTAGGAAACTTCGAGATGAGAAACGTCTAGTCCTAGCTTACACCTCATGATAATTTGTCATTTCAAGTGGCATATACCAGGCAACCTAGAAACGAGAAACGTCCAGTCCCAGTATACACCGCATGATAGTTTGTCATTACCACGAATATATCTCGTGAAGTGACAAATAGAATGCTAAACAATCTATGACAAAAATGTTTAGTGTTGCTTAATCATAAACATAAATTTTCATAAATCGAGAAAAAAAACATTCTTTCATTTTATTAGAAGAGTGTTCTAAGAACTCCGACTCTAACTTTCAGTCATCTAGAATAACTTTTTTACAAGTAAACAAACTAATTAGAGATTCATCTAACTGCTTTTGTAACAACAACAAAAAGTCTTCATAGACGATTCTCTCTTCATAAATGATACTTCTTGATAGACTTAAAGTTTATAGGTGACGACAAGGGTTGATGAGTCCTTAGATTGGCCAAACGACAATATCCGCTCTCAGAGATGAACACAATATCATAAGGCCCTTCCCATTTAGGTGTAAATTCCTGAGCATACATACCCCCTGATATGATCAGTCGCCTTTAATACTAGGTCTCCTACAGTGAATGTTTGAGGTCTAACTATTTTTTCATAAGCCTTCCCCATGCGTTCCTAATACATTTGAATATTTTATCTTGCCTTATCTCTTCTTTCATCCATCTCTTCTAAGTCACCAAGTCATGTAGAGTGCTAGACATTTTCCAAGGATGATAACCTTGCCAATGGTACAACTACCTCTACCGAGATAACTGCTTCACATCTGTATACCAGTGCAAATGAAATGGCTTGTGTTGGTGATCACTTTGAAGTTCGATAAGCCCATAATGCAAGCGGTAAGAGCTCATGCCAAGTATTTTATGCATCATGGACCATTCGACTAAGTATCTGAAGTAAATTATTGTTAGTGGCTTCAACTTGACCATTTCCCTTAGGGTAATAAGGTGTGGACTTGTCATGGCAGATATCATATGCTTCCAACAATTAAGCTACAACCCTACTTATAAATGTAGTGCCATTGTCTGAAATGATACGTCTTGGTATACCAAAGCGACAAATTATGTATTCCTTGGTGAAATTGTACACTTGTTCCCCTATACCTTTCTTCAATGGTATAGCTTTTACCCACTTGGTGTAACCGTTCGTAACGTTAAGATCCATATGTTTCATCTTGAAGATGGGGATATCAGACCAATGAAATCCAATGCCCAAGTATGAAAAGTCCATGGGACTTCAATTGGATGTAAGGGCACTGATGGTGCATGAATGACATTTCCCAAAGTTTGATAAGCATTGTATTTTTGGGCAAATTCTAATGTATTTACCTTCATTGTTGGCCACTAATAACCAATCCGTAGCAATTCTTCATACAAACGTTTGCCACCTTGGTGCTCTCAACAGGCTTCGTTGTGCACTTCCTCCATTATAATATTTTTATCATTCGTACAGTAGCAGCATATGTCACATCTATAGTAAGTATACGCTCGTTTAGGTATGAAATGTAAGGTTACCTCCAATCTGTAACAACTTCCACTAAATTAACTTCCTTTGGATCGGGGATCAATTGACATTTTGGACAATTCTTCTGTAGGCTCTAGCGTCTGTACTTATACTTGGCCAATAGAATCCCATTCTCTACAAACGTGATGTAAATGTGCTCCCTCTATAAAACAAAAATCATCATGAAGGCGAGTAAGATGGCGACGACCTTCTTTAATGTTTACACAACGTGACAGTACTCCATCTGAACTTCTAAAGAAAAGGATTTCGTTCAATGTCATGAAATGTTTCAGCTCTTTATTCAAAGTTATATTACCCTTGGATAATTGCTCTTTATTTTGGCTTCTCCAATCCTGAGGTGATTATTCAATAACTCCTTTGAAAATCACAGTTGTATATTTAACTGCTATCTCAACGCTAGGAATAGGCTCAGTGAGTGGAAGCTTCAAAGCAAGCGTAGCTAAAGAATCAGCGTGGTGATTGTTAGATCTTGAAGTGTGCTCAAATACTAAACTGTCAAATGCTTCATTCATTTTCTGAACTTCATGACAGTACTGGGCTAGAACAGGTTCTTTAACAGTAAAAGCTCATTTCACTTGGTTAATGATCAAATTGGAATCCCCATTGATTTTCATAATGTTAGCACCCTTCTCTTTGACATAACGCAGTCCCAATAAAAGAGCTTCATACCCTGCCCATTGTTCGTACAATAGAATGTTAATTTGTATGTCATTGAGAAAATATTACCAAAAGGATCTTTTAAAACAAGTCCTGCCCCACCACTAAAATGAGTAAATGATCCATCAAATGTAAGAGCCCGTGACGTGTTATCACAAGCATTGACTTATTGTAACTCACCGAGTATGTCCTCCCTAATAGATTTTGATTCCCCACTTAGAAATTGAGCCAATAAATCTACTAAAGCTTGACTCTTATGCGCCTTTTGAGTAATTGGAGTTATATCAAATTCATTCAAGAACATTGTCCATCGAGTAAGCCTCTCATTTAGAGTGGGTCTGGATAAAAGAAAATGAATTGAATTAGACTTTATCATCAAATGAACTTTATTCCCCAACATATAATGACAAAACTTATGTGTAGCAAATATTAATGCTAAAAAATGCTTCTCATGGGGTGAATATCTCAACTCTGCTCAAATAATAGACCGGCCGTTCTACCCCTTCTCATTCTTGTGCTAACAAAGCTCCTATGAACTTGGCAGTCGAAGTAATATAGAGTAACAAAGACAAATCATTACGTGGGGGAACCATGGTAGTTGAACATAAGAGTATATTCTTTATATCAAATATTTGCACTGATGCTCATATGTCCAGAAGAAATCACAATCTTGTTTCACCAATGGCTGTAAATCACTTACAGATTTAGCAAGGGCAGGGATGAAATGACGTATATATGACACTTTTCCCATGAAGGCCTTTAACTCATTTATTGAACTAGGAGGCGGCATATCTCTGATGGATTTAACCTTTGATTGATCAATATCTATTCCTCGTTTATGCACACAAAAGTCTAAGAACTTTCCCCAAGACACACCAAAAGCACATTTCAAAGGGTTTGTCTTCAACTTATAAAATCTGCATCTCTAAAAAACACGTCTCAAATGCCGTAAATGTTGTTTGACTTTTTTAGACTTTGCCACTAGATCATCCACATAATCTTCAAAATAGTCTTGAATCATTTCATGAAAATGGCCGTCATTGCCCGTTGATAAGTTGCCCCGTCATTCTTTAGTCCAAATGGCATTACAACATAGTAGAAATTTCCAAACGGTGTTTGGAAGGCCATTTTCTTAGCGTCCCTCATTGCCATCTTGATCTGATTGTATCCACTAAACTCATTCATGAACGAAAACATCTCATGCTCTGTTGTGGCATCTACTAGGGCATCCACGTTAGGCAAGGGAAAATCATCCTTAGGACATGTTTTGTTTAAATCCCTAAAATCAACACAACATCGAATTTGACCATTATTCTTCTTCATAGGCACGATGTTTGCTAACCACGTAGGATGTTTGATGGGTTTGATAAATCCCACATCAATGAGTTTCTGGATTTCCACCTTAATTTGAAATTCAACATCGAGACTAAAAATTCATGGTGGTTGCTTGATTGGTGCGTAGCTCTCAGAAACTCCTAACCTATGTGTTACTAGAGCAGGATCCAACCTTGGCATATCAACATAAGACCATGCGAATACATCTTCAAATTCTCTTGGTAACCTCAATAGCGCTTCTTTCTTTTTATTCCTTAGACTCCTAGCCAAGAAAACTGGCTTGTTGATTGTTCCATCTCCAATGTGTACTTCTTCTAATTCATCCTACGATGACAAAGGATTCTTGGCGGAAGGCTGCTATGGTAACTCATAATTCATTACATAAAATACCATTTGACAGACCACGTAATTTTGTAAATACTTCCCCCGTCATATAACCTTCCAGTTTCTTTTCATCACTGGAGGGATCAAGTTGTGCGCTTGACCTCGCGCACCATCATAAGCGATAGGCCTTCTTTCCATTTGGTAGTTTGACACGAGTAACTAGCTCCGTCCTTGCTTTCATAACTGTCTCGTCTCTATTATTTTCCCATTTTGGTAAGGTGATTGTTGTGATTTTTCTTGGTGCGGTTGTCCCTGCTACGGCCAAATTATCAAACAGCACTGCTTCAGCCAAATGTGTTTCTGCTTCATCAAATATGGTGTGTTGCTAGCTGCCACATTGATAACTCTTCCTTTCCACCATGCTTTCAAACATTGATGTAATGTTGACGGCACACATTCATGATCATGAATCCATGGCCGACCAGGAGTACGTGGTACACAGTCTTGACTTCAATTACATGAAAACAATTTTTAGTCTTCATCGGACCTACTTGGAGTTCAACATTGAAATATCTCAATGTTTTCATGGTTGCAGAAGAGAATCTTGCTATCATTATTGACTGTCGTACAAGTCTCTTCTCAAGCAGTCCTATCGCTTTGAATGTGGTAACTGACATGACATTGATTCCTGATCCACTGTCTATCAATGCTCATTTTACTTGTACACCATTCACAGTAGCTTCAATATATAAAGAGAGATTATGCCCAGTTCTCTTGACATGACGGTCTGAATTAGTGAATGTGATTGCTCCTTCTTCATTTTTCCCTATTCTACCCAGCAACGGTTGTGCAAATAAATAGTGTGTCCTCATTCTACTCTGCTCAGAAGCATCCACCAATGTTTGAGTTACTTGTCTCCTTTGCTATGTCGTCCAATTCAAGAGTGTCAAAGAAATTCTTGCAAAGCCTTGTATTCAATAGAGATTCTATGAATCTAACATTCCCCTCAAATAGATTTTCTTCATTGTCATCTTCTTCTACCACTGTAACATAAGAAGTCGAAGCACCATCATATGCATTGATCATGTTTACATTCGCATGCTGAGGAAAAAGTTGTTCTTCAACATGAGTGACATCTTCTGTGATAATTTCTCCTTTTTTTAGTTTCTCATTGAATATCTTCCTCAAGGTCCTGCAGTCCCTAGTCGGGTGATTCAAATTTTAGTGGAAATGGAAATACTTAGGGGATTGCCTCTCCTCCCTTGTAGGAAGTGTATCAACCCAAGGACGCTTGATTTCTTTATCCTTAGCCCAAGTATCAAGCAAGGCTTTCACTTTATCAATCGAACAAGGAAACGGTGGTGGCATATCTCTCATGTCGCTATTCCTCTTGACTCCTCGGTTATATGACTGTGCCATGGCTACTTATGACGTATAACGTGACGTCAGTTTCCATGTAAGATCTTCATGCTCATTTCGCTTAGTTAGCTTTTGCCTACTTACATTGCGCAACCAGTTGAAGACGTGCGAAAGAAGTAATATTCAGATTTTCCAAGTGCACTCTATATTCGTTGATCATACCACTTATGCACATATTTACCAATCCTTCTTCTTTGTAATCATCCATACACTCCATTGCCATGTACTTGAATCATTGCACATAAGTTGTCAACTCTTCGTTGGGTCTTTGTGATTTTCTCCCGAGATCTAGAATGCTCACCCTTTTTCCTGACACAAAGAACTTGGCATAAAAGATGGAAGTCATTTGTGCCCACGTCAAAATAGACCCTGGTGCTAGGTTAACATACCACGTATAAGCTCGTTCATAAGTGATTTTGAAAACTCTCTCAAGCGCATAGAGTTATCATAACCATGTGGTCCCAGATGATCAATGAAGTGAGTTATATGCTCCTTTGTACAACCAGTCTTCCCATTGTATTTCTGAAATTTAGGAGGCACATATTCAGCGGGGTATAATTTAGGAGGCACATATTCAACGGGGTATGGTTGAGTTGCAAGTTCTACTAGATAATGTGGTCAAAAATCTATTACTGAATCATTCATGGTTGCTTTCATCCTCTCTGCCTAGAGTATCTTTTTGGAATTCTCATGAGTGATATATTGTGAAGCGTCATGTGACTCTTACACTTGTGGTACTTGCGTCTTAGCAATAGGTGTGATGATGATCGGAGATGGGTTGGATGGATTGCCCACATTTTTACTATCAGGGGTTGTAGTAGGTCGCAAAACACCATTGACAGTGACATGTGTAAATGGAGTTTGAACATTAAGAGTTGAGACTTATAGTTGCTCTGAGCTTATTCGTGGTTGACCATTTTGCATCTGGTGCGACGGTGAAGGTGCATGTGTATTTTGTGTGGAAGGCCCTTGGAGTAATGTTGTGAAGGTACTCAACATTGTACGAATCTCATTATTGCAAGCATGGAGATCCCTGTTGGAAATTTACAACTCCCTGATAGCTGCACCATGATCCATTCCTGATGCAGTAGCACATGTTGCATTAGCATTAGATTGCTCCCGTGTGATGTTGATTTCATCCGTTCCAGACATAGTTGAAGTTATAGTGACAGATCAGTCCCCAGTGGAGTCACTAAATGACAAATATAGCCTGGGAACGTGGAGGTTGAAATCTGACAGGGTGAAGGACAAGCACTTTGAGCCAACCTATGTAAAGTAACAAAATGCTCTTGAGAGGAGGAATTCAGAGAGAATTCTCCATGTCTAATAAGTGAAAATATGAAGCCAATGCCAAAAAGTCTCTTTTACAATGAAAGAAAATGCCTATATTTATAGAGAAGTTACCATGTAGGGTATGTTCTAATTAATCCATTGACTAATTTGACAATGGGCCCTACATAATGACACATGGACAAGCTTGTTGAGGTGGCAACATCCAGTCATTACTTATTATAATCATAACCACGTGGGTCAGAGTATTTATGGGGAGGATTCTCATGGACGCTACATTTTATATTGTGCCATGTGTCACGTGCAGTGACATTAAATCTAGGAAGGAAGAACACGAAGACCACGCCACATCGACAAGATAGGCGATGTTCCTCTGAGACCCTTCCCAAAGGATGTCCTAAAAACTAAATCCCTTCCCGCGATTGGGAAGATGGAACATCCACGACCCTCAAAGAGGCCATACTGGTGAAGGGATATCCTTTTCCAGTACATCGAACCTCATCAAAATCCTACTAGACCACAGCCCCCCAGATACGTTCCCAAGCAAGATACCTACTTAAGTCTTTGTCATTTGCCTTAGTGATTACAAGGATATGAGTTATACATAGAAAAATTAAATAATACAATAAAAAATTCATAGGAGCGACATGTACCACATCATCGAGTCAAAGTCATAACGGCCAACCATCATATACAAAGGGTTTTTCTAGGTAAGCTTTTGGACTCGTTTGATTTCTAGGAAAATTACTTTCATGGTTAAAGAGAGATTGCTATTTCTTTGTAAAAATAGACATCTCAACTTTGATGAGACAAATCTAGAGATATGGTCTTAGTTTGTTTATTTTGTTGTATGTGTGTAGTCCCTGAAATTATGCTCATTGTACTAGTGTAATACTTTTTTTTGTTAATATATTTTTACATTTTGACAAAAAAATCTAATTACTCGAGTAAAATATTTTTTAAATATTAGTTAATCACCAATATTTAATACTATAATGTTTTTTTAAATTCTAGTTTAATTTTACTAGACTAGGTAACATTACGTGCGTTGCACGTATCCTTTTTAATTAATCAATATCATTCATGAACAAAAATTTATATGTTTATAATATAATCATAATCAGATACAAAAAAATAATAGATAAAAAATATCTTATTGTTGAAACTTTTTTATATACAATATTTTTATCTAATTTATTCTTTTAGTCATCTTTAATATACTAATAACTGTCAGAAAAACCAAACCAATATAAATGTAAAAACCCACTACAAAAACGCATGAATGCAAGAGTTATTACATGAATAAATATTACATTTCAAAAATCACTTCTCATTCCATTATATTCAAAAGTCACTGAATTTCAAATCATTTTTCAATTCATATTTCAAAAGTCACTTTCCAATTGATACATTTAGACATCTTTATTTGATGAGCAAATAAAAATACGCAACGTGTACTTTTTAAGAATAATTTTAGATTAATAAAAATGAAGATGGATAGAATTGTAAAAATTCATTCCACACTTCCACCTCTTAATGTATCATAGATATACAAAAAATTTATTATATAGATTTTTTTAAATTTTTTATTTAATCATTATCAATATTTAAATTTCACTTTTTATTAGCTCAAGATATACATCTATGTTCTATAAGTCTCAATGTTGTACTATTTATTGTTATCCAATCCGGTCTAAATTCTAACCCTCATACTCACTGTCATACAACACAAAACAATACTAAATAGTATTGTCCTGCCTTCTAACACAAGTTGCCAAACGTTCGTTTGGCTATAATCGATTAACATCGATCGAGCCACAACAGTGTTCAAATCAGATCTATATTACTTATGATAACTTACATTATTTAAGACAAATTATATAATCACAATGAGAACAAAACCCTCTCACTGACTGAAATTGGGGAACAAAACCAAACACCAATGAAGTTTATACATTCACACTGCCTGAAGATCACACTTTCAGTAGATTTTGTACAGATTTTACTCACCTAAAAGTTTGACCATGCTGGGAATTAAGTCTTAGTCGCGACGGTTCTGAAACATGCCGAGAAATAACTTTTGCAGTGTCTTTCCACCAAGCGACCTCAATCTCTTTCTCGCGAATCTCTTGTTTGGCAGCTTCTAAAGCAGTTTCTAGCTCTTTGATTTGGTCCTGCTGTCTAGCTTCCAAGAGCTCATGCAACCTTCTCTCCAGCTCCATAGGTGGAACTCCTTGTTGTATATCAACGTTCTCCTCTTGAGGATTGATAACTTCTCCAGAACTCATACTGCAGCTTCTTGTGGATGCTGTGTCTGCAGTCTGCCATTTCTCATAACACAGATACTCAGAGCATGCAACAATATAGAGCAATAATTTAAAAGTGAAAGGACGTAAGAACGAACCAAGAGCAGCGTAAAATACCCAGTATCCATTTCGTGGAATTATTGACCAAACATTTACTCAAGTACAACGTCAACCACTGGAAGAAAGCACTACTTCCTTAATGTACTTACCCATTGAACTGTAAATTAATTCCCTGGATTCAAAAGCGACATACCTATTTAAAAAATAATAATTCTGGTCTTATCTTATGGAGGACAATAAAAGAACAAACTGGCAAATCTTTTGAGAAGGCTAGTTCCCGAACATTTTTCCAGATCATGCTCTAAGTTTCAGGTAACATTAATAATGTTTAAAAGATTATTCTCTGTTTCATACAAAAAAAAAGTTATGATCAACATGAGTAAGTATAGCTATCGAGACAATTTTAAGTAATAATTAAAACCATTTCTTCAAATTTTTTTGGATATTTTCCGTTATAACAGTTCACAAAGCTTTTTAATAAGCATAAGTTATCTTTGGAAGTGAAAGATAAATGCAAAGGCAAAATGGAGAAAGGAACTCATCAATCTTGAGCAAAATTTTGGTAATTGATGAGGCAGGAAATTGGTAATGCTCTGCATTGCCAATAAAAGAACAACTAAGTCTGTGATGCTTCAAACTATTCCATGTACCTTAGCCCTTGGCCGCTGTAGATGCTTATGGGAGTTTTCTGCATCCAAGTAGAGCTGCAAACGTTCTAGCTCAGCTTCAAATTCTGCCTGAAGTTCATCAATTCCTTCTACACATTCTTCTTGTTCATGGGAATCAGATATCATGGATTGACTTTCTTCTTGTTCACGGGAATCAGATATCATAGATTGATTTTCTTGTTCAAGGGAATCAGTTATCACAGATCCATATGGTACAACAGTTCGAGAATCTGACGAAACCTGGGGCAATGAATGAAGTTGAACTGAAGTCTCACTTGTAGTGGTTGGAACTTCTTGGAAACCAGTAGAGGTATATGCATAATCAGAATGAGACTGAAATGGCTCAAAGCCACTGTCTTTCCTTTTAAATTCCTCTTTGACCTTTTGAAGAAGCATTTCCATTTGTGTCCGCAACTCCACCATCTTAGAAAGTTCACTCTTACTTGTGGCAGCAAGATATAATAAACTGCATCCGACCCCCAAGTTGAATGAGTTATCTTTCCAACCCCATCCTGGGAAGTGGACATTAAATACATCAATATGCTTTAAACCATTCAAAAGAAACTCCACAAAAGAAAGACATAAAGGAAAGCCGGCATAAAGGAACTCTTTTACGTGATAACACTTTTTTCAGGGCATAAGACTGCCAACGAATGGCAATCTGTATACAGGGACAGGAAAAAAGAGAGTGGGGATGGGAGGACCAAAATGAGGAGTTCAAGACTTCAAGTAATTGGTGAACTTGAACCAACAAGTGTGATGATGAACGTCTATGAAACGGACCTGTGTGCTATGGAGTAGTCCGTATTATCAAGAATACACTAAAGTGACTAAACATTTTGTTCAAGAAAAGACATCAAATCATCAAATGATAAAGGAAGCAGCTACACTATGCGGAACATGTCTAGAAGATAGATGCAAGCATCGTACATGAGGCAGTGCGCAAGGTTTATTATTGGCCAATTTAGTTTTCTAATCATGTCGATAATAATATCAGGCGCCATACGAATTAACAATTCTTAAGTTTACCAAACTGCCTCTAGGCAACAGAATATATAAAAGAATCGATTCAACCAACAGAGTTCTGTTTTAAATCAACAAAAAATAAATAAAGTTCAAGGTTCTCACCGGATCCCTCCCCATCCAAAACCGATGACGACGAGTTACCGCCTTTGAGTCCATTCATTGAACACCCAGTACATGTCGACCCATTCCCAAATTCTCCAACGTCCTTATCTCTCTTACACTCTTTTTCCACTTTCCTCGGCTTTGCTCGCTTCAGCAAACCAAACCACCGGGCTATGATCCGCCGCGGGGACAAACACTGGATGCTGGTGGACCCATCTTCCGTGTGCACTCCGATACCGGCCATGTCAAATTCAGCAAGGCAATCGAAATCGCAATCGTCCTCTTCTCTTCATGAGCGAGAATATCGACCACGCGAAAGTGGCGGTTCGGGGAGTATTGTTGGGGGATTTGAAGGATTTAAGGAAGAGCTTCATATGGGAAGGTGATTACTGAGGAGAGAAGGTGGGTAAATACACTAATTCTGTACAGAGAGGAAATTAAATTTGATGCGGAAGTGACAGAAAAGCGACGTTTTAAGTCACAGAAGAAAATGGAGGGAAAGTTGGGAAAAGCCTGTATTGTTTTTTTTCTTCCATACATTAAAAAATAATCCTTCAAATATCAGCTACTAACAAATGTTATTATTTCAAACACATTTTAATATATAATAAATTTTTTATTAAATTTTTTAAGCAAATAAGATTTATTGATCATAGGAAGAAACATTATAACCATTTAAAGTGTAACATTATCAAAACATCATCTATAAAATGAGAAAAATCTTATAGCTTAGATAAACAAGAATTATAAAACTTACAACAAAAGATCATAGAACTACAAAATAAAGTTACAGATAAGATATAAATGATTTACAGAAAAAATATTTTGTTGATTGTAGGAATGTTAGAGTGACACCTGCAAATGATTTGTAGCTCTCTAATCTTCTGATTTGAGTCCCAAAGAGTTTTGTAATTCTAAAATGTCACAAAAATCATGAAATAAACTTTCACATATATGAGGGGGAACACAACCATAGAATTAGTCTATGAAAAAAACTACCATAGATCTTAATCTATGGGATAACAACATATCAAAATAGAAAATAAAAATAATTGTAAAAATTGAAAAGAGACCTCACCGAAGAGGGGGAATGAGATGACCTCCCTCCCCGATGAGAAAAACTACAATGGAGAATTTGAAAATATGACCATTAAATTCAAGTACTTTCAACACTTTCATTATGTTTTAATGTTTGCTAAATATTTCTACATGCACATAAATATATTTTAAATTATGTGTAAGTGCTTCTTTAAAAACGTATATGATGTAATCATTAAATAAAATAATTATTATTCTAATATATAAAATATTTATATTTATATGTATAAACACTAATAAAAACATTCGTCCAAGAGATTGAAAGTCCTAAGGACTCTTATATCCTATGAGTCATAATATCTTATTTTATTTTGAGTAAAGATAACAAATTAATTCTTAAAATTTAATACAAGTAACAGATAGAAAAAAATTGAATTATTTTTTGAAAGAATATTAACAATCTATAAATTATTTTAAAATTTAATATTTTTATTTATATGTGAAGTCAAATTGTTGAAACATTATCAATTCTACGAAAATATTAAAAATTGTCACGGGAAAGTTGTGGTGGACACTGGACAGTAGTGGGCCTTTCTTTCCCATTTTCCGATAGTGTTAATGACTTTTCTCTCTCCCAATTTTCCATAATTCCATGCAATAATGACTTTAAAACTTGTTTCAAAATATTAACTTTTTGTATGGTTTGAATTCTGGGTTAAATCTAAATTATACCCTTAAAATTTTAGTGTTCACTAGTTGATAACTCTGAATTATGGATTTAACATCATAAATCTTTAATGTATACAAATTAGTTAATTCGACCCCTAGAGACTAACATCGTTAAACTTACAGTTAATAATATAACGGACATTGTTTAAATGCTCTCTTCCCTTCTCTCTTCCCCATTATCTCTTTCACTGCTTCTCTCCCCTTTTCTCTCATTGTTTATCTCTTTCTTGATTCCTTCACTCTCTGTTTTATCATAATTTATTTTCCTATTTTTCTTTAAATTGATTATAACTCTCTACTTCTCTCTTTCTCACTCTCTGTTTCTCTCTCTATGTTTCTGCTAGGAAAGTCCCAACTTTCTTACTTTCATTTTCAATTCAGTCCACAAAAAATAGTTATTATATTGATTATAAAATACCAAACTAGACAATTTTGTCTCAAAACTTTCCTCAGCTTTCTTAGCAACCAAATGCAAAATAACCCCTCACTCTAAAAAACCAAAATGAAAAGAGAACAAAAATAATAAGAGCAGCGATTCAAAATTTAAAATCAATTCAATTTGATAGGTGAAAAGGATTTTTTCCGGTATGGAAAACTCTCTACGAACAAATAATAAGGATCATAATTTAAAGAGAGAAATAGAGAATAAAGACACCATCATTTACGTGGAAACCCCTTAAAGAGAAGAAAAACTACAGGAAGATCGTTGATATTCACTTGTGTCAAGGATTTTACATAGTTATTGATGTGAGAAGAGAGGAAGGACAATGCATTTTGTTGAGGTTTGCTTAGGTCCCCCCCCCCCNCCCCCCCCCCAAAATTTTTCTTTTTACATGAGGCTTTACTTATAGGCCTTACAATAATAAGAATAATAAAAAGGGGATGACCACACCCCTATGCTTTCGACTGTGGGATCGCTTTCAATGTGAGCTCCTTTACTTTACTCATTCCTTTCAACTATTTTGTCCTCAGCAATTCAATCAGTAATAGCCACTTAGTGCTTCCTTGTAGTTCAGGCCAATCAATCACAACCATTTGACTGTCAGTCTGAACCCCCATTTCCGTTATGATGTTTTATCCTATCCAGGAGGTAATGATTCACAATTCTTGAAATGTCAGTTCCCGTTCTGAAAGCTATAATCTACCGTTCTCGAGATGTCAATTCCCGTTCTATTGTTCTTTCTCATTCTAGGAGTGATGGTCCCCCGTTTTGGAAGCGATAACCCCCGTTCTAGAAGCGATAGTCAAGACATTTCTTTTTCCTTCTAAGTTTGGTGTACGTAAACGCTTCCAAGGACTTGAGCTCCTTTAATGGAACCATGACCCTGTTTTGATTTCATTCTGAGAGTAAACCTTATAAATTCTCTCTCCCAAGGACATACGCCCTTAGTTCCTTCTGAGAGTATGACTTATGAACTGCTCATCCCAATGACTTACGCTTTTAATTCATTCTGAGAGTAGAACTTATGAACTGCCCCTCCCAGGGACTTACTCCCATAGTTCCTTCTGAGAGTAGGACTTATCAATTGACCATCCCAAGGACTTACACCCTTAGTTCTTTCTGAGAATAGAACTTATGAACTGCTCCTCCCAAGGATTTACGCCATTAGTTCCTTCTAAGAGTAGGACTTATGAACTACCCCTCCTAAGGACTTACGCTCTTAGTTCATTCTGAGAGTAGGACTTATGAATTGCTCTTCCTATGGACTTACGCCCTTAGTTCTTTTTGAGAGTATGACTTATGAGCTGCCCCTCCTAAGAACTTACGCCATTAGTTTCTTTTGAGAGTATGACTAATGAATTGCCTCTCCCAAGTACTTATGCCCTTAGTTCTTTCTCACAGTAGGACTTATGAACTACCCCTCCAAATGACTTACGCCCTTAGTTCCTTTCGAGAGTAGGACTTATGAATTGCCCCTCCCAAGGACTTATGCCCTTAGTTCATTCAAAGAGTAGGACTTATGAATTTCCCATCCCAAGAACTTACGCTCTTAGTTCCTTCTGAGAGTAGGACTTATAAATTATCCCTCCCAAGGACTTATGCCCTTAGTTCCTTCTGAAAGTACGACTTATGAACTACCCCTCCCAATAACTTACCCCCTTAGTTCATTTCAAGAGTAAGACTTATGAATTTCTCTTCCTAAGGACTTACGCCCTTAGTTCATTCTGAGAGTAGGACTTATGAATTGCCCCTCCTAAGGACTTACCCTCTTAGTTCCTTTTGAGAGCAGGACTTATGAATTACCCTTCCTAAGAACTTACCCTCTTGGTTCCTTCTGAAAGTAGGACTTATGAACTGCCACTCCCAAGGACTTCCGCTCTTAGTTCCTTTTGAGAGTATAACTTATGAACTGCCCCTCCCAAGAACTTACTCCCCTAGTTCCTTTTGAAAGTAAGACTTATTAACTGCCCCTCCCAAGAACTTAGCCCCTTAGTTCATTTCGAGAGTAAGACTTATGAATTTCCCCTCCTAAGGACTTATGCCCTTAGTTCATTCTGAGAGTAGGACTTATGAATTGCCCCTTCTAAGGACTTACGCTCTTAGTTCCTTCTGAGAGCAGTACTTATGAATTACCCCTCCCAAGAACTTATGCCATTGGTTCCTTCTGAAAGTAGGACTTATGAACTGTCACTCCCAAGGACTTCCGCTCTTAGTTCCTTTTGAGAGTATGACTTATGAACTGCCCCTCCCAAGAACTTACTCCCTTAGTTCTTTTTGAAAGTAAGACTTATTAACTGCCCCTCCCAAGAACTTACGCCCTTAGTTCTTTTTTAGAGTAGGAGTTATGAACTGCCCCTCCTAAGAACTTACTCCCTTAGTTCCTTTTGAGAGTATGACTTATGAACTACCCCTCCCAAGAACTTACGCCACTATTTCTTTATAGAGTAGGACTTATGAACTGCACATCCCAAGAACTTACGCCATTAGTTCTTTTTTAGAGTAGGACTTATGAACTGCCCCTCCCAAGAACTTACACCCTTAGTTCCTTTTGTGAGTATAACTTATGAATTTCTCCTCCTAAGGACTTATATGTTAGTTCCTTCCGAGAGTTGGACTTATGAATTGCTACTCCTAATGTCTTAAGCCCTTAGTTCAATCTGAGAGTAGGACTTATGCACTGCTCCTCTCAAGGACTTACGCCCTTAGTTTCTTATGAGAGTAGAACTTATGAATTACCCCTTCTAAGGCCTGACTAGTTCCTTCTAAGAGTGTGACATATCAATTGCCATTCCCAAGGACTTACGTCGTTAGTTCCATTGTCGAAGAAGAGAGAGAGTTGACAGCTTGCATGTTATCATGCCATAAGTTTTAATTGAGAGCTCCAAATCGAATTCCGTGAGATTATTCTAAAAGTTGATTTTCATAAGTTTCCGGTGATATATAATCCTCCATGTAATTAGCTTAAATTGAAGTTGTATAATTTCCAAATTTTCCCGTTTTGCACAATCTATCTTCCTGGACAACCTTTCTGATGATGTAAGATTTAACATGTAGTTGGCTTCTAGTAAATGCAATTTATTTTTCAAATTTGATCGTTCTGCATAATCCATTTTTCTGAGCAGCCTCCATGAGAATCGTCATTAATTTTTTTCACGAGATACAAATCAAGTTCAGAGGAAGGAACACTGGAGGAATAGACCCAGCAGGCAAAGTCGGAGGCGAACTGAACTGTAATCCGGGGGGTTTTACTATCATGATACTCCGAGTAACCTTCACCAGATCCTCCGACGAGTTATCACCTTATGATCTCACACTCCTATCATCTAATTTCTTGTCGGAGCTTGATTGGGGAGACAAGGTTGTGCTTGCGATGCTTGCCAAGGCAATTCTTCGGCTGAGGACCTGCAACAGTGTCATCCCAGAGCTGGTCAAGTAAACTCATGGTGCACGTTAGCAGACTAAGGAAGTGTAATTTTACGGTCTTTCAGACATGAAGTTTAGTAGGACCGTTAGAAAATGGAACATTGAAGCCGCGACCTTCCTTTACTTGGCCTTTTCTTTTCTCAGTTTTTCTTTATTGAGCTTTTCTTTTCTGCCTTCTTTACTCAGCTCTTCTTTTCTTTTCTCAGCTTTTCTTTTCTCGGCTTTTCTTTACTCAACTTTTTTTTCTAAAGAGCTGAAGATTCTTTGGTCTAAATTTCAACTTTTTTTAAACCTTTTTTTTAAATTTTATGAGCTTTCTGATCTAAGCTTTATGAGTTCTTCTTTTCTTATCCACTATGATTTTTTTAACTCATCATTCTTTCGAATGGATTTATTTTCTGATCTCCTTCCTCTTTTTTTATAAGTTGATAATGATGTAAAAAAAATAAGCCAATCGAATATGCAAGGAAAGAGTTTACCGTTTTCTGTTCCGTTTTCAATTTTGTACTTGTTACGTTCCCATCTCTACTTCCAACCCGTTGTCGTTTATGTTCCCTCTTTTGTTGTTGAAAGGGCGTTTGATTTGGTTTTGGCATTTTGGGAGGGATTTCTTCGAGTTTTTCTCTCGCTCTCAGTGAAAGCACCAAATGTAAAAATGTAAAGGATTTTTTTCTGGTATGGAAAACCCCATACGAACAAATAATAAAGATTTTAATTTGAAGAGAGAAAAAGGAAATAAAGACACCCTCATTTACGTGGAAACCCCTTAAAGGGAAGAAAACTCATGGGAAGATCGTTGATATTCACTTGTGTCAAGGATTTTACATAGTTGTTGATGAGAGAAGAGAGGAAGGGCAATGCCTCTTTGTTGAGATTTGCTCAGGCCTTACAATAATAAGAATAATAAAAGGGGGTGATCGCATTCCCTATGTTGTTGGCTGACGGGATCGCTTTCAGGCGTGGGCTCTTTTACTTTGCTTATTCATTTCAACTGTTTTTTCCTCAGCAACTCAATCAGTCATAGCCACTTGGTGGTTTCTTGTAGTTCGAGCCAATAAATCACAACCACTTAACTGTCAGTCTGAACACTCCTTTTTGTTCTGATGTTTTATCTTTTCCAGGAGGTAATGATTTCTCTTTCTCGAGATGTCAGTTCCCGTTCTAGAAGCAATGATCTCCCGTTCTCGAGATGTCAGTTTTCGTTCTGTTGTTCATTCCCGTTCTAGGAGTAGTGGTCCCCCGTTCTGGAAGCGACAACCCCCCGTTCCAAAAGCGAGAGTCGCTTGTTCCAGAAGCGATAGTCACCTGTTCCAGAGGTGATAGTTCCCCGCTTCAGCATTCTTCCCCGTTCTCGACAAGGTCTCCTGCTTCAACGTTCTTTCTCGTTCTGACGAGATCTCCAGCTTCAACGTTCTTTCTGTACACATGTCTTGGATGATTTTTTTCCGGTTCAATAGGGAAGAGCAAAGATTCACACACCATCGAAACTTTAACGAAAAAAATGCAAAAAACACCAATTTAGGTTCTTTTAATCTTTTCAAGCAACCAAATGACGTATTTACAAGATTTTTCAAGGGAAGAGAACGTAAAATCATGGAAATATTGGCTGAATGAATAAAGAAATATTGGCTGAATGAATAAAGAAATATTGGCTTGAATTTAAGTTGAAAATCTCAATTGTTCTAAGAGTTTAGTAGTGAAGAAAAGCCAACCTTGAATTTGGAGAATTCTAAAAAACAACAGCGTGGCGCTAAGATTCTGCTTTGGTCATTCCGCTGAAGGAAAGTTACTTCAGTATTTAAGTAGAGGAGTGAGGACGACAAAGCCCTATACATATAGAGAGTTATAATCAATTTATAGAAAAGAGGAAAACAAAAGAGTGATAAAATAGAGAGCGGGAGAATCAAGAAAGAGAGATGCAGTGAGATAAAAAATAAGAGAGATAGACAAAGAAGCAGTGAAAGAGAATGAGGAAGAGAGAATTTTAACAGTGTCTGTTAGATTGTTAACGGTATTAGTATCTAGTGATCGATTTGGCTAATTCGCTACATTAAGGTATATAATGATAAATTTATACTTCAGAGGTATAAATTATCGAACGCTAAAACATTAGGAGTATAATTTATATTTAACCCTTGAATATTTTTCTTCTCTGAAAAAAATATAGTTTGAATTTCCTTTTAAATATTTTTTGTAATAATATTTTTGAAACCTTCCGGCTCTTTGCATTTTGAATTTAAATAATTGAGGCAATGTAATCTATAAAATTATTAAAAATCAAATAATGATGCTTTTAGAAATCTTATTCTGGATTTTTTGTTTAGTTGATTATATCTGCTAAGTCAGTAATGATTTTTGCATATATTTCGTACACGCCTGATAATTTTCATATTTGGTGATATTCTAAAAATATCTGAAAATTGAACTTTATATAATTCCTACACATTTTTTCAAGATAAAGATTTTTAAAATACAAATGACGTAATGAATTTGACTGATAAAACAGAACTAAAAACGAATGTGAATTCTTGGCAGTTGGATACCAACTGTCAAGGGTAGTTCAATCCTAGCCATCCAAAAAGATCTGGACGATTGAGATAAGATGTTTAAAACTTAAAAAAATTATTTTTATCTTTTTCTCTCAACAATTTGAACCGTTTGGATCCGATTGGAGGATACACAATTAACAAACTATTGTGTCTACCGTTTATTCCAATGACAGACAAACCTCATCCACTAAAAACAAAGCAGGACAAATTAAAACAGCTAATGAAAATGAAAAATAAAGTGGGTTGGCCCGGTTGGGAATTATTTTTTAACCTATTGAAGAGTACTCATGATTCATTTAAGGGTCAGTTGGTCACGTAATCTAAAATGACCATCACAATTCAATTGTTGACAATTAAATTGTGTGCAATTCAATTGTTTTGTAAAATATGATTGTCATGTTTGATTATGCATGATAATTTATAGTGTGATGATTGATAATTAATGATTTCTATGTTTGATATATGCTAACTTTTGTTGTAAATTTGTGTAAATAACATAAAGTTACTTGAATGTACTTTATATATTATCTAAAAATTTATTTTGCATGCAATTTTAACATTAATTTGAATTAATATTTAAATAAATTAATAATGTTAGACTAAATTAAAAAAATATTTTTAATCAAATAAATAAAATAAGAGATAAAATAAAAAAAAGATTTTCAGGTAAAATTTTAAAATTATTTTTATTAATTTTTTAATAAATTAATATTGCTAGACTAAACTTTAATAAATGTAATTTTAATTAAATTAATAAAATGAATTTTTATTAATTTTAAATAATATTTCAATAAATTAATAGTGTTGTACGAAATTTAAAAAAAATTGTAATTAAATTAATAAAATAAGAGATATAGTAAAAAATATTTTCATGTGAAATTTTAACATTAATTTTAATTATTTTTTATTAATATTTAAATAAATTAACAATGTTAAACTAAAATATTAATAAAGTTATTTTTTATTAAATTAATAAAATGAGAGAGAATATTTAATGAGGGTAAAAAAATAATTTTGTTTGATATTAGAATTGCCATGACATTGTAAATTAAGATTGATTCCATTATATTCTACAACTCAATTGACTCAAAAGATTATAAATTATGATTGCATAAAAATTAGGATAGGAACCTAATTCAATGATTACTCCAAATAAACATTGCAACTCAATTATAAAATAATTACAAATGGGGATAGCGCGAAACAAACATGACATTTATTCATTACCAATTACTGCATGTTAAAGTATGTGTTATATTTATTTTTAACATTTTTTCATATTTATTTTAAGTATTCTCATTTGACATAGTATAGCATAGATGAATCATTAAATACCATGAACATAAATATTATATATGATTAGTCTTTTAAATAATGTTAGTGATCTTCATCAAATAACTTAAAACAATGATTTCTTAAACTGAATATATTGGACTAAACTGTAAATTATATCCATGTAATTTACATAAAATATAAATTATAGCCTTAAAATTTTTATCGTATTTTTATACTCATTTAATTTGAGAAACAATAAAACGTATCATTTTATTACATAAAAATGTTAAAACTAAGAATCAGTTTAACGCTGTTAAAACTACATACATTTTCTCATCATTTTGACTCATTCATTCCCTCTATTTTTGGGCTTCATCAAATAACTTCCCTCCATTTTTACACCTTATATAAACAAGATCATGAATTTCCACCATTTTTAGAGCTCAATTCCCAAATTTATTTATTATCTCAATTAAAAGACAATATTTAGTTTCAAATAGAAAAATAGTTTAAGCAGCTTCAACATGCTTATACCTGCACAGCCACATCAAGGTCTGAAATGGAAACAAATCAATATGCAGCCCATACTCTCCCATCTTACGAAAAATATCTACTGCTTCCTCCACCTTATGTGCTGCTGCATATCTATTAAGCAAAACCCAATATGTCTCTTCATTCATAAGACCCCTCCTCATAGACATTTCGTCGAGCACTTGGGTTAGTTCGTCAAGGCACTGCAGTTGTGCCGTTTCCCTAAATTGTCGAGAATCTCATTGTAAACTACAGACCCAGGATTATGCCCACCTTTTTTACAAACCCAATTGAAGAATGTGTAAGCAGACTTCCAGTCGGATCGATGTCTTCGGAGCACGTTTAGACCCAAATCCTCTGTAAGAACGAGACCGCATCGATCGAGAGCTCGCTCCATCTCCTCGGCCGGCTTTTCTCTTCGATGCTTGAGGACATTTTGGACGAAAATAGGGGATTGATTATCTGGTGTTTGCTGAAACCCTGAGGTTATAAACAAAAAAAATTGAAGTATGATTAGCTGGAAAACCCCAAAAAGAAGAATTAACTTGACTTTTCATTTCAACAAATTTTCATTTCTTTTTTTCCAGATCGAGGCAACGGAATTTTTTTCTATTTGTTAAGAATTTAGGGAATATGAACCATTCAAGTTGTCTTTTGTACTATGCATTGATAACAAGAATTTGTCACTTTATGTTGATTGAATATGGTTTTGGCCTTGTCATTGTGTCTTGTACATGGGATTTTGATAGAGGATGATGTTACTCCACAATTTGTAAAACGTAATATTATTGAGTGTTCCTAAAAATTAATTCCAAAATGTTGCTGTGGTGTTCTGCAACCAGAAATATAATAAACTACACTAACTAGCTTAATCGCAAAGATACCAAACAACCAAAATTAAGAACTGCACAACGATCATAACCTCAGAACGGCCAAATGAGTGACCTCACCAGGCAACCCTCGGCATTGGTTGAACCCTGGAAATTACAGCCTCGCTTGGCACAGAACATGCAATAAGTTCATCGAGCAACTCAGATTTGATCAAACATCTCTCAGCAATCGAGCACGGCCAATGTGTAAATCAGGACCCCGAGCAAATTCATAAGATCAAAAAACCAAGAAGATATCACAAGAGGGACAGAGAAGCAGACAGTCCTCACTCCAATGAGAGGTAGGCCCCAACTCCGGTTGGGTTCACGGCGATCAACACATGGGAGAGAAACCGACGACCAGTCATCGCAAACGGAGCAACAAAGTCTTGCCGTCACGAATCCCATACATCATTTTTTCGTCAAAGCAGGTGCAAGGTTGAATGGAAACCAGAAAACCCGCAAAGCTTACCTCCATGTCTTAGTGGCGAAGCCTCGGTGGAGATGAGACCTCAGAGACCTCTGACCCGAGCCCCTACCTCCAATTCAGTGACACATCACCGGAACTGAGTATAGATGTCGACGAAGGAAAATAGAGGCCGAACAACGACCTAGATCACACACTCCACTCGGCGCCTCCATAGAAGAAATAGGAGCCCCGCCCTAAGCTCGCGCGGAGCCTAGGGCCAGGCTCAAAGGATCTACCAGGGAGAGAAGTCCTAGGCGGCGATGACTTAGGGGAACGGAGTTTCTAGAGAGATGAGAGACCTTCTCTCTCTAGAAACCCTATTTCAGTAAAAATTGTGGCAGCTTCTTTGTCTAAGGGNGGCCAGGCTCAAAGGATCTACCAGGGAGAGAAGTCCTAGGCGGCGATGACTTAGGGGAACGGAGTTTCTAGAGAGATGAGAGACCTTCTCTCTCTAGAAACCCTATTTCAGTAAAAATTCATAACTATTCTTTTTAATTGAGGTGATAAAGAAAATTGAGAAAACTACTTGAAAACCCCTCTCTATCTAAAAATACGGACACACCAGGTAGTTTAAGAACATACACAAATTTTCATTGACATTTCATTTTGGAGATTAAAATACCTAAAATGTTAATTTCCCTACTAATGGCATTAATGTTTCTCAAAATATCAAGAATGTTCTTAAATTTTCTATACTGTTCATTGGGTAGAACCCGATTTTTTATGTTTTGAAGGCTTTCTCGACTTATGAAGGAAATAACCCAATTTTGTGTTTTGAGGTTTTTCTTGATCTGGATTTTCTCGCATATTAGTTTTCTCAAGTACGGGTCAATATACTTAAATGGCTCTCGATCTAAGATTATTTTAGTCATTTCATTCTAAAACAAAACTATTTATAACTTTGTGTTTATTAGTATTTTCTTAAACTACAGGAGGTATCTGTGTCTTATTAGTAAATCTCAAGGGGTGTGCAAGTACTTTTTCTAAGGAATTTTAGAAATGAGGTCTAAAAATAGAGGGAATTTACGAAATTGTTTATATAAGGTGTAAATATTATGGAATCTATTTGATGAAACCCAAAAATGGAGAGAATGAAGAAGAATGAGTCAAAATGACGAGAAAGTGAATGGAGTTTTAATCGTGTTTAACTGACCGTTAGGTTTAACACTTTTATGTAATAAAATATTATGTTTTACAGTTTTTCAAACTACATGAGGATAAAAATATGAAAATAACAATTTAAGGGTATAGTTTACATTTAAGAAAAATTACAGGGACATATTTTATATTTTAGCCAATATTGTTCCATTGATCTCGTCTGGGAAATTAAGAGAATTTTTAGTAAAATTTCAGTTAATTTTCACTTATAATACAAAAACCTCATCAAGTCAATTAGAATGCATATGGGTTTTTTATGTAAACTAATGCATTTTATTTGTTTAAGAAAATGTTATTCTATCACCACGATTGATATAGATTAGACTATAAATTATATTTTATGATTAATCATATTTACTATCGTAAATTATATTTTAAAATTCGTCATCAATTATCTTCTTGAGGTTTTTCTCGATCTGAGTTTTCTCGCATATTAATTTTCTCAAGTACGGGTCAATATACTTTAATGCCTCTCGATCTAAGATTATTTTGGTCATTTCATTCTAAAACAAAACTATTTATAACTGATTATGTTTATTTGTATTTTCTTAAACTACATGAGGTATCTGTGTCTTATAAGTAAATCTCAAGGGGTGTACAAGTACTTTTTCTAAGGAATTTTAGAAACGAGGTCTAAAAATAGAGGGAATTTACGAAATTGTTTATATAAGGTGTAAAAATTATGGAATATATTTGATGAAACCCAAAAATGGAGAGAATGAAGAAGAATGAGTCAAAATAACGAGAAAGTGAATGGAGTTTTAATCGTGTTTAACTGACCGTTAGGTTTAACACTTTTATGTAATAAAATGTTGTGTTTTACAGTTTTTCAAACTACATGAGGATAAAAATATGAAAATAACAATTTAAGGGTATAGTTCACATTTAAAAAAATTACAGGGACATATTTTATATTTTAGCCAATATTGTTCCATTGATCTCGTCTGGGAAATTAAGAGAATTTTTAGTAAAATTTCAGTTAATTTTCACTTATAATACAACAACCTCATCAAGTCAATTAAAATGCATATGCGTTTTTAATGTAAACTAATGCATTTTATTTGATGTTGATTGACTACTATTTTTCTTTTTTATCATATTTGTTTAAGAAAATGTTTTTCTATCACCACGATTTATATAGATTAGACTATAAATTATATTTTATGATTAATCATATTTACTATCGTAAATTATATTTTAAAATTCGTCATCAATTATCTTCTTGAGGTTTTTCTCGATCTGGGTTTTATCGCATATTAGTTTTCTCAAGTACAAGTCAATATACTTAAATGGCTCTCGATCTAAGATTATTTTAGTCATTTCATTCTAAGACAAAACTATTTATAACTGATTGTGTTTATTTATATTTTCTTAAATTACATGAGGTATCTGTGTCTTATTAGTAAATCTCAAGGGGTGTACAAGTACTTTTTCCAAGAAATTTTAGAAATGAGGTCTAAAAATAGAGGGAATTTACGAAATTGTTTATATAAGGTGTAAATATTATGGAATCTATTTGATGAAACCCAAAAATGGAGAGAATGAATCAAAATAACGAGAAAGTGAATGGAGTTTTAATCGTGTTTAACTGACCGTTAGGTTTAACACTTTAATGTAATAAAATGTTGTGTTTTATAGTTTTTCAAACTACATGAGGATAAAAATATGAAAATAACAATTTAAGGGTATAGTTTACATTTAAAAAAAATTACAGGGACATATTTTATATTTTAGCCAATATTGTTCCATTGATCTCGTCTGGGAAATCAAGAGAATTTTTAGTAAAATTTCAGTTAATTTTCACTTATAATACAACATCCTCATCAAGTCAATTAAAATGCATATGGGTTTTTAATGTAAACTAATGCATTTTATTTGATGTTGATTGACTACTATTTTTCTTTTTTATCATATTTGTTTAAGAAAATGTTTTTCTATCACCACAATTCATATAGATTAGACTATAAATTATATTTTATGATTAATCATATTTACTATCGTAAATTATATTTTAAAATTCGTCATCAATTATCTTCTTGAGATTTTTCTCGATCTGGGTTTTATCGCATATTAGTTTTCTCAAGTACGGGTCAATATACTTATATGGCTCTCGATCTAAGATTATTTTGGTCATTTCATTCTAAGACAAAACTATTTATAACTGATTGTATTTATTTGTATTTTCTTAAACTACAGGAGGTATCTGTGTCTTATTAGTAAATCTCAAGGGGTGTACAAGTACTTTTTCCAAGGAATTTTAGAAATGAGGTCTAAAAATAGAGGGAATTTATGAAATTGTTTATATAAGGTGTAAATATTATCGAATCTATTTGATGAAACCCGCAAATGGAGAGAATGAAGAAGCATGAGTCAAAATGACGAGAAAGTGAATGGAGTTTTAATCGTGTTTAACTGACCGTTAGGTTTAACATTTTTATGTAATAAAATGTTGTGTTTTACAGTTTTTCAAACTACATGAGGATAAAAATATGAAAGTAACAATTTAAGGGTATAGTTTACATTTAAGAAAAATTACAGGGACATGTTTTATATTTTAGCCACTATTGTTCCATTGATCTCGTCTGGGAAATTAAGAGAATTTTTAGTAAAATTTCAGTTAATTTTCACTTATAATACAACAACCTCATCAAGTCAATTAGAATGCATATTGGTTTTTAATGTAAACTAATGCATTTTATTTGATGTTGATTGACTACTATTTTTCTTTTTTATCATATTTGTTTAAGAAAATATTTTTCTATCACCACGATTGATATAGATTAGACTATAAATTATATTTTATGATTAATCATATTTACTATTATAAATTATATTTTAAAATTCATCATCAATTATCTTCTTAAGGTTTTTCTCGATCTGAGTTTTCTCGCATATTAATTTTTTCAATTACGGGTCAATATACTTAAATGAATCTCGATCTAAGATTATTTTGGTCATTTCATTCTAAAACAAAACTATTTATAATTGATTATGTTTATTTGTATTTTCTTAAACTACATGAGGTATATGTGTCTTATAAGTAAATCTCAAGGGGTGTACAAGTACTTTTTCCAAGGAATTTTAGAAATGAGGTCTAAAAATAGAGATAATTACGTGTGATTTTAGAAATGAGGTTCATGATCCCCAAGTCACATTTATACTACGCTGTCTAGGGTGTGAATATTTTAGGAATGAGAAAAAAACTTACCTGCAAAAGAAATTTCTATTCTGAGGAAAGTACATAATTATGAGATAATTACGTGTGATTAATTAATTAAATTATTTATATATTTAATTATAATTTTCAGAAATTATATATATATATCTGTGTGTGTAAGTAAATATATATATAACGAGATCTAACCCTGAATCCTCAGTAGAATCAAGTCACCTAGTCAAGAACAAAAAGAGTCAATCTCCATCTCAAAAATCAAAGGGAAAATCTCATGTTCGGTCTCTTCCCCGATTGGCCCATGATCCCTTCCAAGATTCTCAGGACCCTTTTGAGGATGTGGACCTCAGTGAAGATGAAGATGAATAGTTTCATTGTTGGCAAAATGCCAATAAGAGAATTAAGAGATCATGATAACACAAAAGCACAATGCAATGATCATCATGCTCTTTAACACAATCAAATGACAAGTTCAGGATAACAATTATCCACCAACAGTATCAACCAATCAAGACGGCTACAAAGGACTTTGCCTACCAAAGATTCTTTATAATTTGTCATTTTATAATCATTGTAGTTTGACTATTCTTAGTCAAAAGTAGACAAAAATATAAATGTAAAATATTTTTACTTTTATAGAATAGAATAGTTCAGGTAAGTGATAAATAATAATGTTCATTAATTGTTTCTACTTGCTTTGATATCTGCATAATTTATACTGTTTGCCGCCTATTATGGCTAGTTATTGATAATATTGTTTACTTATTTACTTACACGAAATAATTTCTTATATAAATCTTACTATTCGCCCAAATTGCTGGTTATTCTTATAATTGATTATTTCTCTGTATTATTTGTTTGCCTAATCTTTGAATCTGTTTATCAGAGGCTGACGTATCAGTTTCTATTTGCTTAACTTCAGGGACCTAGGTAAGACCTCTTAGATACGTAAATCTCGAGGGTAGGGTGATTGGTAGAGGCAAAAAGGGTGAAGAGTAAAGCCTAGAGGAGGTTGTAGAAGTCACCGCAAGGTTAGTAACAAAAAATACAATATGAAATTCTCAATAATAAGAATAATTTAGTTAGTTGAGCAATGAGTAGATTATTTAGGAGTAATTCTTCTAGTAGTAATAGGTCAACAATAACCTCAATACCTGACATAATAAATGATGGACACATAGAATTAACAGATGATCAAGTAGATCATAGGGTGTGAAATATATCTAAAATCTCTAATAAAAATATTTATAAATCAACATGGTCTGTTACTTTTTTCAAGCCTCTGCATCATGTAAAAAAATTGAAAAAATATATGCTATTGGAAAAGAGCATGAAACATGTCAATTACTTTCCTCTGATGCAATAAAACATCATATTCAAGAAGGGTATAATTTTCTTCATTTTGGTTTAGTCCAGATTAGAGTAAAATCACTCACAAGAAGAGGCCTAAATACCTCTGTCTTATTAGCCTTGCGAGATGTAAGATTTATAAATTTTAATGATAGTATTTTATGATTAATTGAATCTTCACTTTATAATCTTCCAATTCATTTTGATTATTTTCCTGATCTGTCTGTTAGTTTAGCAGATCCCCATATTTTAAAATCATTAACTTTAAATATTTAAACTAGTGGTTACCAAGTCCTAGAAGGTACCCAACCTCTAGATTTAATCTTTAGAATTCATTACAAAGTAACCAAAACAAATATGAACTTCCAAGCCATCAGTAGGAGTCTAAAGAATCAAACCTTATTGATATAATCTAGTCAAAGTAATGTAAATATTAGAGTTCCTAAAACAATTAGGTGGTCTGATATTAATTTACCAACAAATTGACTTTTAACTAATGAAAGTCAACCTACCCAAATTCAAAGTCCAATTGAAGATATAGATTACATTCAATAGTACATGGATGATACTGTAAAAATTAACTTCCAATCATCTTCTAGTCCACAAATTAGAGAATATAGCCAGTCTAGTACCCCTAGGAATTTCTTTTCTGGATCATCCATTAGTAAATGATCAAAGTTTTAGAATTCAATACTTAGAACAAGAATTAAAGAAATTAAAAATTAAAAATTTAAAACTTAAAGGAATAACCATAAGTTCTCAAGTTAGTCAGTTAGTTTTTAATAACAAGTCTGAACAATCTGATGAAACTGAACCACCCACTGGATTAGATTTCCAAGGAAGCCTTCATTCTGTCAATCCTCAACTCTTAGTTCTGAATATAGGAACTTTGAGTCAAGAATATGAACTAGATTGGGAAGGTCTAACCCAACACAATAATGACCCAAATAATCTAGATAGATGTAATAGATTTAAAGATTCATATGATATGGATAAAAGAAAAGTCATACTTGCTGAATGGAAGACATTCATACAATAATTTAAAATTGATATATTTTTCCTAGATTATGTTGAAGATATTTACGAAAGAAATATCAAAGTAATTTCAAAATATAAATGGGTTAAAGAAAACTCTAGTGTAGTATCTACTAGTCATCTTCCTCTTGAGAAAATCATGATTAATTATAAAAATTCATTAATCACTGCTTCTCCTTTCAAAATTACGAAAGAAGAAGAACCAAACAAAAAAGTAGTTGAACAACTCAACTATACTAACCAGAGTCTAATTACAATAGGTAAGCAGTTAGACAAAATTGAAACTAATGTTGATGTTCTCAATGAACCTAAGCCCAGTGAAACCCTGAAAGAAAAACTTTTAATAAATCTTTCAGATAAAACTACTCTAAAAATTATTCCAATTAATAAAAATTTGATAAACTGATTCAGGAATTAAAGAATAAATCTGAGTCATCTTCCTCTGTTAAAGTAATTAACCAAGACGATAATACTGATTCAGATAGTCATAGGTCTAAATCAACCTGTGAATCATCCATAATAAGTGAATTTTCAAATATTAACAATATTGAAAAAATATTTAAGAATTTAGAAATTAATAAATTAGAAAAAAAATGGCATAAGAGGCTCATGCCTCCTGATATTCAAATTATTGAATCCGCTCTTGTTAATCAATTTTTTGTTTCTACAGAAAAATTATATGAATAGAATATTGATGGTCTTTCTGAACAGGAAGTCCTCAACAGATTACAACACGTGACAATGGTAGCTAATAGCTACATTACCTCTCATAATTTACTTCATGAAGAAGTAATAAATCTTCTAGTCATAGGATTCACATGAATGCTTCATTCCTGGTGGGAAAAACATCTCACACAAGAATCTAAAATTGTCATTCTTTCAGCAGTTAAGATTGATGCTGAAGGGAACCCAATTATTGGAGAAAATCAAGAAACAATACCTGATGGTATAAATACTCTCTTTTATACAATAATTGAACATTTCATTGGTACGTCAAGTAATATTACTTCCATGTAATCATTATCAATTAACAAATCTTAGGTGTCCAACATTAAGTGATTTTAATTGGTATAAGAATATATTCCTATCCAGAGTAATGTCAAGGGACGATAGTAATCAACCATTTTGGAAAAAAAAATTTATTAATGGATTACCCAATCTCTTTGCCCATAAAATAAGTACAGTCCTTAGTAATGACCTAGAAAATATAGACTATGATAGTCTAACCTATGGAACCATAATTACTATAATATAAAAAGAATGATTAAAAATATGTGTTGATATGAAAATCAACAAACAAATTAAAAAGGAAAGCATAACTGCTAAATATGAGTTATGTAATTTCTGTGAGCAATACGGTTTACCCTCTATTGCCCCTTCTCAGAAGAATAGAAAAAATTATCATTTAAACTCTAGAAGGTCTCATAAGCCCTATAGGAAAAATTACCACAAACATAAAAATAAAAATTTTGATCAAAACTTTTCTAAGAATAAAAGCTTCTCTAGGATTAAAAATTATTCCAGAAAAATGTTTAATAAGAAATTTGATAAAACTAATATTACGTGTTTCAAATGTGGTCAGAAAGGTCACCTTTCAAATACTTGTCAAGTCCAGAATAAAATTAATCAATTAAAATTTTTTGAAAAAGATAAACAGGAATTGTTTAGAATCTTAGAAACAATAGATTATTATGACAGTAATAGTGAAGATTTAGGAGAATATGAAACCCCTAAATCCTCTGAAACTGAATCCTCAAATTGTGGGGTGTAGGGATAGTTGTTGTCAAAAATTTAATGTCCTAAATAAAAATGAAGAACAAAAAACCCTCTAGTTAGATTTAATTTGTAAAATTGAAAATCCTGAATTAAAACAAGAATACCTTGAAAGACTTAAGAAGATAATTTTAAAGAAAGAAAATACTAAGTCTAATAATAATAATACTGTAAGTCTTTCACAGACCCTTGAAAAATTCAATAAGATAAAAGGGTATGAAAATGAAGTTACCTTACAGGAACTTAAAAAAGAAATTAAAGATATTCCATGACTTCTTGTACCAACTTCTCCTAACACATTACTAATTCTCCTGGCGTATATCTACCTGTTGTTAATAGATCTACTTGTTGCCAAGGTGTTATGTAAACAAAATTATAAAATACATGCGATTCGTAGCCTCTATGTCAGTCTTTTATTTCTCAATGCATTCAAAAGGACCTGCTTTCGAGATGATCCCTATTGAACAATAGGATTACAACATTCTTTCTAGTTATTTCATTCACTATTTTTATTTGAGAAAATCCTTAGGAAAAGGATTTTCGCAATAAGAGAATCGATGTTTTACTACCAATGACAAATTTCATGTTGAACAAAGTACTTATACTAGAAATTATGATCAAACATTTATTTCTTGAAATGAAAATTAGATTCATGTAACAAGAAAAAGGTTTCTCATTCCTTAGCCGAAAAAAATGTGGTCGTGAAATAGGGATTAAGTGGAACAAATTCATCTTGTAAACTAGCTGCGGTTATTTGATTTCGTAATAATAAAGATAATAACGAATGAAAAAAAAATGAATGGCTTAAATCGTGTATCAACGGCCAATCTCCAGTAGAGGTAGAAGATAAGGTTTCAGAACAATTATTTATTTCTATTTCATGAAATAAATGTTTGATCATAATTTTCAGTATTAGTACTTTCGTCAAACATGAAATTTGTGGTTGGTAGTAAAACATTGATTCTCTTGTTGAGACTTAATTCGATCTTCATAGATTTCTCGAATAGAATCCCTATTTCTAAAAGAATTTCAAAATGAATATATATTTAATTTATCTTCTCGTCCAAGCAGGAAATCCTTTTTTAATAACTTATAATTGGCATATTTTCCTCCTGTAAAAAAATATCCACCTAAATAAGATAAGAAAAGAACTCTCAAAGTGAAAAGTGAGATTATATATAGTAATAATGATTTCAAGAAATAATAGTAATAGTTCATATCATATTATTAGTCCAGGGTTTATCTTTTTAAGCATGGGTATATTTTTTAATGGCACCTTATTTTCTGCCTAGTTTATTTAACTTCAAAAACTCAATAATCATTTCAAAAATTTCTCTTAAAATAAAGTGAATAAGATATATCAATCACCTCTATCTCAATTGTTTCATAGATTTTTAATTAGAGAAAAAAGGAGCCATTATTAACAAATCATTCCATAAGCATAAAGAAATTATTATTTGGAATAAAATGAAATTTCTAATTATTAGATAGTTCTAATTATTAAAAATGTTTTTATTTCAAAGTTGAAATAGAATAAATTCTAAATATAATAAGATTAAGAAAATATATATACACCAAGATAACTAGAAGTTCTAACTAATAAAAACCCTAATGAATCTAAAAAAATGATAAAGACCCAACAAAAATTGCTTGTTTTTCAGGATCCCCTTAAAAATTCTATCTATATACGTTCTGATCGCCAACTCATACTAGATCTAGTTGCATTTTATTAGAATTGGGTGAATAACCAAAATGAAATTGACTTTACTTTTTTGTTTCTGAAGTAACTCTCATCAACTAACACTATTCTAATATGAACCTTTAAGAGTAAGTAAAAGTAGAAAAACTCACATTAGGTTTAGGGATAATCAGGCTCGAACTGATGACTTCCACCACGTTAATGTGACACTCTACCGCTGAGTTATATCCCTTCCCTCATCCCCCCATCCAGAAATAGAGTGAATAGATCTGCCATTTCTTGAAATCAAATCCTCATTGAATTTATTTTTCCATTAGAAGGAGCTCGTATATGTTCTGCAGTCTGGGACTATTTACAACTAGATATTTTGGGGCATAAGCGGTTTGTTATAGAATTAATAGTATTTTTGTTTACTTATCCATCCACTAATTTGGAACAAAATTTGAAAGTCATATTTCGATTATGGACGTCTTCGGGATGCCCCTAAAACGTATAGACATGCGTAAATTGGGATTTTCAATTGTAAACTTACCATCAAATACATACATGTGTGGTGGCCTTCTCATCTGACATTTTAGATATACTTTATACGTTAGAAATGTTGAACGTACTCATCATATGAGATCTAGAGATTTTCGAGAAGTATTAATTTGTGAGATAAAACTCTGATAAAAAAACAATTAAAAATTCTTCATAAAACTTTTTGATTAACTTTTAATCTCAGAGAGTTTCACCCACGATTGCAAGTTTGCAATTGTATTTTTAGCATACTGAAGTCAATAGAATAATATCAATATATATTTTAGATAATGCATACATCAAATAATATATTAATTACAAATGTGCAATTGAAGTGAGACCCATTATAATTGTACAATACTATAGTGTCACACGGCATTGTAAGGTGCCGGTCACAATGCCTCACGGCACCGTAGTTTCACGGCATCACTGTAGTCTCATGAGGCACTACGGTGTGCCATGTCCCACTGTAGTGCCACGAGGCACTACAATAGTCCATGTCTCTGATTCAAAATCAGTGATTAACATGTGACGGTCCAACATGCCACGTGATAATTTCTGTCAAAATTATCATTTTATCCGTCTAATTACCTCTTGATCCTTAAGTATCATTAATTAGCTAGTGAAATGTCAATTTATAATGGTATTATAAGTTTGAGTACAATAACCATTCAGTTTCAGAATTAACACTTAATTGAACCAATTTACGATCTGTTATGAAAGCTTGGATTCCAAATCTTGTAAAATCAAGTTCCCAGCCATGTCACTGAATCTTTAAAACAAAAGTAAGCATGTTTTACAAACAAACCTTAATGAGTGAATGTAAAGATCCAATAGACATGCATAGGAGTTCGTGACTACTCAAGATTCAGACTGATCTACATACGATCATCACATTGATGTGTATTAAATATTTATGAAAAATGGCAAGTTAATAAATATATTAATTTACATCGAAATTAGTGTTTAATGGTACTTAAGAAAATCACTGCAGTGTGTCGTGTCCCACTGTACTGCCACGTGGCACTACAATAGTCCATGTCAATCTCTGATTCAAAATCAGTGATTGACATGTGACAGTCCAACATGCCACGTGACAATTTCTGCGAATTCATTATATATTTTAATCAGATAAATATCTATATATTAGTTATTTCAAAAATTAACTTATTTGATCATTCTTGTCAACTAGCTTATCTGTTAGTTCAAGCAACAAATTTAATAGATTCAAAATTTGAATTATTATCTAATAATAATTAAACATTATCTAATTTCTTAAATTAGATATTTTATCTCACTTATCGATTGACATAAAATTAATCGATATTATTATTTAATGATAATTTCTAAAAGTTACATTAAATAATTCAATTAATTAATAATACATAATTATATACGTGCTCCAGAAATATAATTCATTTCGCAAGTTAGTCCTTTTCTTATGTCCTAAAATATTCATACTCTAGACCATGTAGTACAGAGGTGATTTGGAGACCATATACCCATAATCTTAAGCTCCAATAAACCATATCATTAATTAAACTCTTTAATTAAATAATCTTATTTATTAATTTTATTATTACTCCACTATAAATATGAAATTGTACTATTCGAGATTACATAATGTATATAGTAAGCAAGATGCCTTAAGAGCTTTCAGTTATAGAGTATTCTCGTGTAGTTCATTGATATAATCATTTCATGTAATTCTGTCATCAAATTATTGGTTCATAAATTAGAGCTGATCAAAATTATCATTTTACCATTCTAATTACTTTTTGATCCTTAAGTACTATTAATTCACTAATAAAATGTCAATTTATAATCGTATTATAAATTTTAAGTTTCAGAATTAACACTTAAGAGAAATGAATGCTTGGATTCTGAATCATTTAAGATCATGTTCTTAGCCATCTATGTCACTGAGTCTCCAAAATAAAAGTCACTAGCCTGTTTTACAAACAAAGCTTAACGAGTGATCAAAACATCTAGTAGACATGCATAGGAATTCATGACTACTCGGGATTCAGACTGATCTATATATTATCATCAGACTGATCTACATACGATCATCAGATTGATCTACATATGATCATCAGAGTATTCTCGTGTAGTCCATTGATATAATCATTTCATGTAGTTCTGTCCTTCAATTATTGATTAGTAAATTAGAGCTGGTCAAAATTGTCATTTTATCCGTCAAATCACCTCTTGATCCTTAAGTACCATTAATTCACTGGTGAAATGTCAATTAATAATGGTATTATAAATTTGAGTTCAATAACCATTCAGTTCTAGAATTAAGATTTAAGGGAACTAATATATGATCCGTTATGAAAGCTTGGATTCCAAATCTTGTAAGATCATGTTCCTAGTCATGTCACTGAATCTCTAAAATAAAAGTCACTAACTTGTTTTACAAATAAACCTTAACGAATAAACTAACAGGTCTAGTAGACATGCATAAGAGTTCATGGCTACTCAAGATATAGACTGATCTACATATGATCATCAGATTGATGTGTATTAAATTTTTATGAAAAATAAGAAGTTAATAAAGATATTAATCCACATCGATCATATCATATATAATCTTATTATATAAAGAATCTTCACTAAGATGTCTATCTACATCAAGGATCCAGATCATATGCATTCAAAATGTTTAGCGAACCGTACTAGCCAATAATTCATTAAAGATTTCATACTTTAATATGTTGCTGATAATTTTATTCATTATCTATGACCTTAATCCTCTCATACTTATACAAGATAATAGTCTCATTAATGAATATAAAATTTTCAGATATTACATAAATTATTCAATAATAATTTACAAGAATAATTATAAAAAATATATAATTGCATTAAATTTCATATTAAAATGTCAAAATACATGCTTTAAAGGCACTACGCCCAACAATAAATGAATGTGAGTGATCTATATCATCAAGTAAAAAGTCGTTGAACTCAAGCAAAATGAAGAAATGGATAACAAAAGTTTGTGTAAAATTGAAATCTAAATATTCTTTCCCAAATGCATCTATCTGGTAAAATAAGTCATTCTTATTAATAAACAAGATAAGAGTTCATACTTTGTAAGTCCTCTAAAGAGACACCTTCTACATTCACTGGAAGAAAAAAATTTTAATTAAAAACATGGAGCATTCCATATGAATGTTACCCCATACTCTTTTAATAAACAACAAATTTGGAGAATGAAGAACCTGTATAAAACATGTAATGGGCTTAAATAAACTGATTCATGAAATAAGTATCCTCAATATGGAAGTGGGTCTCATAAAACCTAAATTAATAGCACAAAATCTTGATTAAACATGATTTACAGTAATAGGCCCAATTAAAAGTTTTTTTCTGCAGCAACAACTAACTGATGAAATTGACAACGCGTACCTGCAAAGAATGAAGCAAAGTAAGACTATTAAGTGTGGGTTTAAGAAATTTTGATTTTGTGTGGAAGGAAATTGATGGGGAGCTCTAGGGATCGGTGTCTCGGCTATGTGGTGCGGTGATTTTCGATATAAATGCTAGTGGGTTTCTCGATGAAAATCACTTGAGAGAGATAGGAGATATGATTGCTTGAGGCGTTGCTCAGCGGCATTGGGTGGAAGCTCTCGGTGGCTCGGTATCTGTGGAAATCAAGTTCTGGAAAGGGTTTGGTGGGTTTCTCCGTGAAATTCCCGTGAAGAGGGAGATGTGAGAGAAAACTAATTTTGTTGTAATTTGTTATGTACATTATAAGGGTTAGTTTTGATATTTGTTATTTTATTTAATGAGTTATATTAATCGGTGGGTCATTCATGCTAATTATTTATATAATAGGGCTGCTCATGCCAAAAGCCCTTGTATCATCCCGGTTTGCTGGCCTAGATGGGTCCAAAAATGACCTTGGTGGTTCAGAGTTTTGGGTTATAAATTCCGGGCATCATATATTTATTTGGCCCATTTAGAGAAATAGTTCATTTTTGAAAAATAAGGAAGAGTGATAAAAAAAGTTATATCTGCAAGAATGACCGGTTTTTTCTAACTGACAATTTTTTTGATAAAACTGATTTTTTTATGTGTATGTGTACTATGGTATATAGATATAAGTCATTGTATATATCTACATATCATAGTATATTTTAATATACCATTAATATATCGTAGTATGTTTTTATATACCATTCGTGGTATAATATAATATATTTAAATATCATAGTATATTTTAATATACCATCAATATATCGCAGTATATTTATAATATATTTTTATATATCATCTGTTATAATCCCAGAAATCTAGAAATCAAATCTAAACTCGTCTCCTACTTCTCTTCTTCACCTTTCTCTCGTTCGAATCCCAGAAACTAGAAATCAAACCACAAAATTGAAAAATAATTCAACAAATTGATGATAAATCCAAAAAATGAAGAAAATAAAAAATAAAAAACACATCAAATGAGAAAAAAATATATTACGAGACCCAATAATAGACCACGAAGTAGGGGTGTGCAAAATTTTTAAGAACTGATAGAACAAAAAAGGTTTGGTCGGTTCTTATACTATGATAATTATAATCAGTTCAGTTAATTCAATTAACTGAAGTTTTGGTTTGATTATATTTTACATTAAACCTGTAATCGGTTCAAATCGACTACAACTATTTTTAATATATATATATTATTAGACATAAATTATTAAAATTTAATAAATTAGACATAAATTATTAAAAAAATTAGACATGAATAATAATCACACACACATTAATTGTTGAGTTTTGAGTGTTGATGTTTTCGACTGAATTATTTTTGCAATTGTGTTTGAAGTTTTATAATTGTAGCCGTTACAAGTAATTGAACCAAACCGATTACTTTAGTTTCATTCGGTTCGGTTCAGTATTTTAGATAACCGGTGAATTCGATTCGATTATAAAAATGTCTTACTAACCGACTAAACCAACCGTGCACACCCCTACCACGAAGGGAGAAGATGAGTAGAGAAGAAGAAAGAAGAAAACGGCAGAGAAGAAAGAAGAAAAGAAGACGAAGGGAGAAGATGAAGGCGAATTGAGAGAAGAAAGATGCATAGATGAAGGGAGAGAAGAAAGATGCAGATATGAAGGGAGAAGACGAATGAACATAGGGAGAAAGAGGAAAAAAATTAGTCATTTATACAAATAAGAAACTTTTGGGTCATTTTTTAAAACAATAAAAAAGTGACAGTATTTTTAATTTTCGTATTTATTATTGGGAGAACTGTAAAAATAGTTAAATTTCTAGCTCAAGCTACAAAAATGGTCGGATTTATTTTAAATTTTTTAAAAAATGAATAGATTTTTTTACAAAATGATCGTAATAATGTAAATAATTTATTTATATATGTGTGCTTTTTATAATTCACTGCGGCCATTTTTACAAAAAAAATTCAGATATTTTTATAATTTGAATTGGAAAGTTGATTTTCCTTGTCATTAGTTTATTATTTGACATGTACTAATTTCATTAGGGGTAAGATGGTATTACAGGAGGAGGACTTGACAGTTTTATAGATATATCTTATTAATATAATTTTTAATTTAAACGTCTTAACTAGTTTTATGATTGGATTCTGGTTCTCTCATTCCCCTCAAAATATAAAAATATTCATTTAAAAATAAAGGGTTTTTTAAAGAAACAAAAGTTTTAAAATGTGTCCCTATTTAATATACACGTTTCTTGAGCTATTATTAAATGGCGCAGTCATCTTTTATAGGAGAAAATGACTTCCATAATGAACCAATATATGGTGCCATTGACAACATAGACTTTTCTATTATAGAATGGGTTGTTTAGGATTTCTTTATGTATTTTATCATTCTATTGAGTGTTATTGTATATATTGAAGAGAAACAAGAAATGAAGAAAGGGAAAAGGAGATCAAGAATGAGGAAGAAGAAGAAAGAAGGAGAACAAGAAAACTAAATATGCTTATGTACTCATTAACCTCAAACAGTAACGGGATAAAGACTTAATACAAAGTAGAACAAAAGATAAACAACAAAAGACTAAACTACCCCCTAACTGCTAATCTAATTACTTAAACACTTGTCCTAACATCCCCCCTCAAACTTATCATGGGTGCAGTGATAAGTTTGTCTCTTAAGAAAGTGAAATGAAGGGAAGACAATGGTTTAGTTAAAAGGTATGTGTTTAATAATAACATCCTTCTTTATCACTCTTTCTCTTACGAAGTGATAGTCGATCTTAACATATTTTGTTCAGGCATGAAGGACCAGGTTTGAAGCAATTGAGATGGCATAATTGTTGTCAGAAAAAAAGGTTTGGATCATTGGCTTGAAAAACATGTTGATCTCGCAAGATTTGTCTTATCCAGCTCAATTCTGCAGCCGTATTTGCTAAAGCTTTATATTTGGCTTCTGTGAATGACCGAGCTACCGTGCTTTGTTTCTTTGCATTCTAAGAAACTGCATTGGATCTAAAAAGAATTAAATGTCCAGAAGTAGAGCTCCTATCAGTAGGGTCCCCTGCCCAATCCGAGTCACTGAAAGCCTATAAATTAATAGAGACTGGTTTAAACAAAAGCCCATTATCAATAGTACCACTAATATATCTCAGGATCCTTTTAACAGCAAAGAAGTGTGTCATAGTAGGAGAATGCATTTATCATACCAGCTTTTAAAACTAAGTCCCTAGCATATTTTTGTTGATTCCTAAAGATACCACTGCTGGTTCTAGTTATTTCTAAACCTAGAAAATACTTTAAGTCACCAAGATCAAACATATCAAAGGATTTTTTCAAGTTTTCAACAATATTGTTTATTGTGACATTGTTTATTGTGACATTGTTGGTGCCACTAATAATAATATCATCAACCTATAATAAGATATAAGTTAGAGAAGAGCCAGTAGCATGCACAAATATAGAGCTATCAACCTGTGATCCAACAAAGCCAACGGATAAAAGATGGGAGGTAAATTTTTCAAACCAGGCTCGCGGAGCCTGTTTGAATCCATATAAAGATTTGTTTAATTTACACACATAATTTGGGTGATTTTTATCAACAAACCTGAAGGTTGAGTCATGTAAACCTCTTCAGATAGGTTACCATGTAAGAAAGCATTTTTGACATCCAATTGCCTAAGAGTCCAATCAAAGGTGGCAGTCAAATACAGTAAAAGAAGAATGGTTCGTTTCTTAATGATAAGACTAAAGGTTTCACCATAGTCTATCCATTCCCTATGATGATATCCCTTAGAAACTAATCTGGCTTTATGCCTAGCTATTGTCCCATTTGGATTATACTTGAGTTTAAAGACCCACTTGCATCCCACCAGATTTTTAAAAGGGGGTAAAGGAACTAATGTCCAAGTATTTTGAGAGGTAAGGGCCATATATTCATCATTAATAGCCTTGGTCCATTCTAGAGATTTGGAAGCAGTGACAAAACTAGTTGGCTCACTGTTGGACTATAAATCAGTAGCAAACATGGCATTTTTCTTAATAATTCTTGATTTGGACCTAATTTGCATGGAATGGGAATTGAGTGTGTGTGAAGTAGGTATAGTGTCAGGAAAGCTGGAAGCATTAGCAACAGGCAAATTGTCAATAGCAGAAGTAGGAACATCATAAATAAGAAAATTATCAATAGCAACACGAGCAGTATGCAAATAAGAAGAATTGTGTATATTATCATTCATCTCAATAGCAGAAGTAGCATTCAAATCAGAATTCTTAGAAGCATAAAGTAGATCAGTATTGAAAACAGTGTGCATATCTGAATTTTGTGAAGTAACAATGGCAGTAGGAAGAACATGATGCACAGAATCAGAACCATGATGCACAGAACCATGATGCACAAAATCAGAATTAACCATGGCAGTATAGTTAATGTCATTTAAATCAGATTGTATACTCTGGTCAATATCCGATGAACTCAATACATGAGTTGAAACAGAAGAGTAAGTAGACTGAATACCAGAAGAAGCAGTATCTGTTAGAAATAAGGGTAAGAGAGATGTGTACCTTGGAGGATCCTTATTAGAACTAAGAGCAGAAGAAGTGTCTGTCATTGTCTTCTTGGTAGAGAAAGGAAAATAGGTTTAAAAAAAGACTACACTTCTTGATATATAAAAATTATTATTTTGATAATCATAACATAGGAAACCCTTTTTATTAGCAGCATACCCAACAAACACACATTCAATAGATTTATAGGAGAATTTATTTTGCATATGTGACCTTAAATTAGGAAAACAAGCGCATCCAAAAACATACAGATCCTTGTAATTAGGGGTGATTCCAAAAAGAAGATTGTAGGGAGACAGATTATTAGTAGTAACACTAGGCATTCTATTTATTAAAAATATAACAATAGAGAATGCAAAGTTTCAAAAGGATGGAGGTAAAGAAGCATGATGTATCATTGTTAAACCAGTCTCAACAAGATGTTGATGTTTCCTCTTAGCAACCCCATTTTACTGAGGGGTGTAAGGGCAAGACTTTTGGTGGACTACTCCATATTCATTTAAAAATTATTTAAAGGCTTGACTATTGCAATCCCCACCTCCATCAGTCTGAAAAGTTTTAATTTTCGTAGAACAAATGTTTTCAACCATAGATTTAAATTGCTTGAAAATAAGAAATACATCATATTTATGAACTATAGGATAAAACCAAGTGAAACGAGTTAGATCATCAATAAATAAAGTATAATATCTATGACCTAGAATGGATGGTGTTGGGGAAGGCCCCAAACATCACTATGAATAAGAGACAGATGAGCAGTAACAATGGACACATAGACAGGAAAGAGAATACTAAACATTTTATTCATTAAGAAGCTAGCACATACACATGAATCAAGTTCAGAATTGTTACAGGTAATACCAGCAGAAGCAAGAATTTTTTTAACTACAACAGAGCTTGGATGGCCAAGTCTATTATTCCATAAGGAATTTGTATGCTTAGAGCTAATATATGCAGTAAGATTTTTGGGCAAGGAAGAAGGAATCGGATAAAGTCCATTCACACTGGGACCTTTATGTAGTATATCACCTGTTTCCTTGTCCTGTATGAATAAATGTGGAGTATCAAATATAAATAGACAGTTATGTTCCAAGTGAAATTGGTGAACAAAGAGCAAATTAGTAGCAAGGTGAGGAACATGCATAACTTGAGACAAAGAAAAAGAATTGAAGGGAGTTTTGAGGATGGCAAAACCTGTGTGAGAAATGAGTAGACTTTGGCCATTACTAATGGAAATCTGTTCTTCACCCGTGTAATCTGTGGGAGAGAAAATGTTGTGCATATCTGGGGTGAGGTGTGTGTACACCCTGTATCTGTAATCCATACCTGATTGTCCGAAGGTGTGGATCTTGAACTCATTGTTTTCATAGCTTGAAGATTGGTTGAAGGACTGCGACCTTGGTATGCAAATTTCATACGATGATAGCAATTGAGTGCAGTATGACCTAATTTATGGTAAATCTGGCACTGTACTCGTCCTCCAGTAGAAAAGGAAGTGGTTTTTCCATTGTTGACATTGCTTGGCTTAAAGAAATGGGAAAGTTTTTTATGGTGGTATGCCCAATATTGATGGTTGTTGAGTAAGTCCCCATTTTGAGTTTCTACCTCCCTGTTCGAACCAAATCGACCACCTCCATTACTTCCATTTCCCCTGAAATTGTGAAACCCTCAAGCTCTATTGGATCCACATCCGGTTGTGAAGCAAGAAACGTAATATTTTGAAAAAATGGGTTCTTGTTTCTTACGTTGAGATTCAAGAAAATGCTCTTCTGTTTTGAGCAAAACGTGCAATTCTTCAAGAGTGAGGGGCTTTGCGCTTATACGAATGGAAGTTCGAACAGTGTTGTAATCTGGAGGGAACCCATTTATGGTGTAGATAAGGACGTCTTCATCTTCGACTGAAATAGAGACGGCCGAGAGTTTATCCTTGATTTCCTTTATTCGTTGCATGTAAGAGTCGATGTTCTTAGTTGGCTTCTTAGAGATAGATTGAAGGTCAGATTTCAATTGCAGAATATTGGTTCTGGATGTGGACGAGAATCTCCTCTCAATAGAGTCCCAGACTCCCTTTACCATCTTGCATCCCACTACGTACGACAAGGCCATCGCCGACAAGGTTGCGTTGATCAACGTGATCAATGCTTGATCTTGCGACACCCACTGATCGAAATTAGGGTTTATAATCTTGCTCCCATCATTAGTCTTGATTAATCTTACTGGACAACTAAATGTTCCATCTACAAAGCTGAAAATTGCATGAGCCTTTAGAATTGCTGAAATCTGGAATTTTCAGAGGACGAATTTGCTTGAATCAAAGCGGATGGATATCAGGTTACATATATTTAAAAGTAAGAAAATGGGGGAGTAAGATGAGGAAGAATCTGTGTGGGTTATAGTGGGAACACAACTAGAATGATCAATTTGGGAATTTGTTACCATTTGAGGAGAAGGGTTGTTCTGGGGGAAAGCTTAACACTCGACTGTGTCAAGAACATCAGAGGAGGAGTTTTCTTCAATTTCAGCCATGAACGGAGACGTTTGTGACATCTATAACTACTTATCTAATTACTTAAACACTTGTCCTAACATATATGCTTGTGGAGAGAAGTATATAATATAATGTCGGGAACAACAAATTCTTATGTAGTCTTCATATGAAGTTTCTGTAGCACCGGTATGCTACTTAGGATGAATCAATCGTTGAATCACTTCCAGTTGATGTGATATGGGGTAACCATCATCTTTTATCAAAGAAAAAATAAAATCCAGAAGGAGACATTTATACATAAATCGTTATGTTGTAGTTGTTCTTGGCCGTCCTATTGTTATGTAGTTTAAATTAGTTTGACATCCCATAAGACCATACTCGTTGAAGTATTGATATCTCTCAACTCGTGATTGTTCATTCTATCGATACAGTAATAAGGCGAATTTGATAATCAAAAATGGAATTTTGGTTATGGAGATTTTCTGCGGTTAAAAATTCATACGGTCACAAAATGGTTCATGGTTCGAAATGAAAGTCGTTACGAGGAGTAGTCAAATCTTAGACTTAACGAAAGAAGATAAAATAAGTAATGCAACTAAAGTGATGTTAAATCTGACAGCATTTTTAGAATATGTGATATAAAAAAGTCAAAGGGTTTTGCCCCTGACCCTAGTTTTAACCTTCCTAAGCATTAACAGAAGTTGTCCCAAGAGGGTGTTTTCATGTCGAAATTGTCGAGTAATTTCTTGTGTTAAGAATACGAATAAGTATGCACAGATTATTGCTTTAACTTGCATGATTACTTTTAGCTCACTACTGCGTTCTTAGCCTTGTCCGCTCAGTTTTTGTTTCTTTACTACTAGTCTCTACTACCACCATGTTACAATGAGTTAGGTATGAATTCTTGGATTTTCCAAAGCTACTTCTTTCATTACTTCCAATACTCTTGCGCTGCCACTTCTTGAACCAACCCCATGAGTAACCTCAGTTTATTTGTACGTGTTTGCTTCCCCAACTTCATGACTAGTAGCATTGAGGGACTCCATTAATCCCTTAGATCTTGTTTGATGGTTAGGAATAGATAATACTAAATGATTGTATAATATTATTTTAGTACTGTCTCGCGTTTGACTTAACAGTCCGTCTGAATTAATTAATATGGTGGGATTAAATAGTACTCGTATTATTATATTAATTAATACTGTTCTCATGATTGGGACTCGGATGAGACTAATTAACACGCAAAAGGAAAAAAATCTCTGGCTCCATTTCTCCTTTCTACCTCAGCGTGTGCAAGCCCCAACCGTGACCACAACCTTCTCCCGCTGAGGAGCTCCTTCCGCAAGATAACAATGTTGTCGTCATCACGTGCGAGCTTTCTCCTTCTTTTTTCTCTTTCCTCTTGCATTTCTCCTTTCTTCATCTAAAATATTTGCGTTTCTGCTGCAAATACTCTGTGAAGTCTTGGATTTTCCCTGATGTGTATAGCTATTTCATTTTATTCATTTTTAGAAATTTGAATTTTCGTATGGACATTTTGTCTTGATGATGTGGTTTAGAAATTTTATGGACATTTCTGATGATGTTGGATTTTCTTATGGGTGACCTTCGAGCAAACTTATTTTCCTCAAAATTTTAATTTCTTTTGTATTCAAATAACTTATGAGATGAAATATTTTTATTTGTAGTAGAAATTGTGTACTTGAAAATATGAAATATTATTCTATGGTTGTAAATATAAATAACATCTTAATGAGCTCTAGGAGTAAGTGATAACGAATAGTATTACATCCAATACCATCATGTACCAAATAATATACAAGTAATACAATTTTTTAATAAATACAACACCAAACATTGGACTGCACTATTTAATCTAATACAGTACGGTACGGCCCAATCTGACAGATTTGATACAATATTATATAATACTACCCTAACTGCCAAACGAGACCTTAATGTCTAATACAAATGAGGGTTGACTTATTATCTTACATGATTTCTAAATGAGAAGATTACCAAATGCTACATCTAAGTCATAAGCAAGGTAAAAACACAGACATAATATCTTTCAACAAGTCAACTGGGCTGGAGGAGGATCTGACGATTTGAAGATACATTTCATTCTCTTATTGAAACTCACTGGCTCGAGACGATTTTTCAATCCAGCCGTAATAGTTAATTCTCTAGGTCTCTTTTGATAGTCATGATAGTACTGAATGATATTGTACTAAATCTATCGAACATGATTGTACTATATTGTACTGAACTAAATAACATTTATAACATTTATATTATACAATATTTTGTGTTGTATCAGTTAAAAACATATATTATTTATATAATGTTTGATACATGATATTATTAAATTGTTAAGCTGTTTGTTATCTTTTAAAATAATTGTTCATATATAAGAAGAAAGAGAGAAAATGAAACCAAACTGAAACTAATTCACATCTTTAAATTGAAATGAAAGAACGAAAACCAAATCACCCATCATCACCATCACCACACAATTCACCCAGTTCCTGCCATTAAACAATGGTAAGGCTCTCAGTTACTTTCCTTTTATCTCCATTTACAGTTACATTAATTTCAGGTTCAGTGAAGGTAATGAATTTATATGAAACAACCTATTGTAATCGCATGCCTTAACCTCTCTGTTTCTCACTCCACTGGACGAACATAGCCAACAAATTGTAAATGAAGTAAGAAGTAAACAGATAAGACCAAAATTAACGGAATTGCAACTCTTTGAATAGGCGTTGGTTTCGTTACTCCATTCTTAATAAGAGCGCGAACAAGACGAGCTTCAAATCCAAGCTCTTCAAAAGTTTGGTCTTCCTCTTCTACTTCTCGTAGCTCTTCTTTTTCGAGTTCAATCCCCATTGGTAGGTTTTCCGTTGTTTCTGGAACTGAGCCCATAGTAGAAACTGACAGGGAAAGCTTCAAGCTTGGAGAAGGGGAAAGCCTAAAAGCAAAACGAAAGCTTCAAGCTTGGAGAATTCTACTGGAGCTGAGCCCACAGTAGAATCACTCAGATTCAGAGATTTAATTTTTCAAAGATCCAAAGATTTTTCAGAAATTTAGAGATTCAAATACCAAAATCAGAGAAGAAAGAGAAGAGGAGGAAGAGAAGAAGACGTTAGAGAAAAGTATAAGGAAGAGAAAAGAAGAAGAACTGACCGGCGGTGACAAAGCTGGGTTGATTTTTGGAGGTCTCGGGGAGCACTCGTCGGCGCCGTACGGTGGGTGAACTCGGTGGGGTGTGAGCTTTGTTTCTTGTTAGTCCCGTTTAATCCCTCTTCTTAGGAGTACACTAATTAATTCGGTCACGGTGAGACGCTCCTCCGTATTAATTAATATATACTTATAACCAAAGGCGAGACAATACTATCATTCCTCTAGTATTGTTCAATCATGGCAGCCAACGTCTTGTCATGTCTAGTTAGAATATGCTCCATGGCAGCCAAAGTCTTGTTATGTCTAGTTAGAACATGCTCCATTATCTGTGTAGTGAAAGCATGAGTCATATGTTACGTGTATTCCAATACTTCGGGGTTAAAATTATTTTACCGAACCGAATCGAAAATAATTGGTTCGGTCAGTTTTTTATATATGTTCAGTTCGGTTCGAATAAAAAAAATGAAAGAATTGAAATTTTGATATGACTCAAAATTTTTATGATTTTTAAACTGTACTGAAACATTAAATTTATATTATTATTTATTTTTATGTATAATTTCATATCCAACTAAAACACAACCTTGATTTTATATTATGTTTTCAATAATATCATTTAAAATGATTTAAAAATTTATTATTTTTAATTAATAATATGAAACTCAAATTTACGGTTCATTTCGAGTTTATATTGAACCGAAATTTTAGTTGTGTTCGATTTTTAATCAAAAAATCGATTGAAAAGAATCGCAATCTATCAATGTTTTTCAATAATGAAGAAATTCATTGTTACTATTGAAAACGCGCGTGGAACATTACTTACGCGCATCTCTTAAAGCAAAGAGTGGCCTATCCGTCCAAGCCAAGCAAGATGAAATTCGTAGTTAAAAGCGTGTAAGCATCGCAGCGTGTGGAGAGGACCACACCACCCCTCCTCCCTACTACCCGTCGTTTAAAGCGCGCATCCAATCCCGCAATACGATCCCAATTTGCTTTGCAGTCTGCTCCATTTCACTTCATCCTTTTCACTGTAACTTTCCCTGCAATTCAACTACTCTCACATTTCACGGTAATCTTTCTTTTCTTTAACATCCTTTTCTGACCTTTTTTATCCGTCGCCGGCAATTTTAATGGAGCTAAAGATAATAAAGTAGATTCAAATTTTTTAATTCCCGTTTGAACATCACCCATTTGGCAATTTAAGAATTTCTTGATCTTAGACCAACCAATATTTAAATCCGTTTATCTAATTTTCAACCTTCGAAGTCCACGATTCGTTCTTATTTTCTATTATTTGTTTGATTTGCCAAAAATTGCAACCACCCAATTTAAGATGTTGACCTTTTCTCCTCATGATTTTTGCGAACTTGGCGCTATGACTTTTCGCATCTGGGTTTTGATTATAAAGTTCCCTTCTAAAGTCTTCTGCAATTCATCGTCAACATGTTGTTACTGACTCTGCTTTTCTTCCTCATTGCTGATAGGACTTACATGGCGACAGTAAGTTCTACTTCTGATTCGGCTGCTAGTGCATTGACGCTTGAGGCCGTGAGAGACTCTTTGGTTAGACAAGAAGATACTATCATTTTTAGTTTGATTGAGAGAGCAAGGTTTCCTCTCAATTCTCGTGCGTACCATAAACGCTACGCTCCAATTCATGGTTTCGGCTCTTTGGTTGAGTTTTTTGTCAGAGAAACTGAGGCTCTTAATGCCAAGGTAACTTTTACAATAATAGTTTCATATTTTTCGCTTTTTGTTTAACTATTTTTGTGTCCTCGATGCAAATTTGTGTGTCGTCTCCATTAGACGGTTCAACCCAGGGGAAAAAAGAACATTGGCCCTTAAATGAAGGACCTGAGTTTTCGTTTCTAGTGTGTGGGATTCATTTCTTTACATTTGAGAGGCCAGTCAGGACTCAGGAGAGGGAAATTGGAGGGAACATTGTGGTTGTTTTTTTTTTAAAGATTTGAAATATTATCATAAGTTAGTTTGATACTGCATGAATGTTTGCTTGATTCATTTTAGGCTACTTTTGGACCTTGGAAAATTTGAAGGAAAGAAAAATATAAGAGTAGGTGGAATTGGAGAAACATAGCCTTAGTGAAAATGATAGCAATAACGGATAGAAAAAAAACATTCCTTCATAACTGGAAGAAAATATTCTTGAATTAGGAGAAAGCTATAATCACAGATAAAAAAGGAAGCTGATTAGAAGTAAAAGCTTCAGTTTTTATAAAATTTGCTTAAATTTTTTATATAGTTCGCTTCTAGCTCTACTCAGTTGCTTCTGAATGGAATGTGCATTTTCCAAATGTAAAGTTAGTAAAATTACGCAACTGACTAAAGTGTTAATCGAGTCTCCTCTGGGATACTTTATTTTCGGTTTTATTGTTCATGTTTATACGTGTGGATATGATGTTAATCTGCATTTGGTGGTGAATCCAACAGGCCGGCAGATACGAAAATCCTGAAGAAGTTCCTTTCTTCCCAGATCATTTGCCTCCTCAAGTGGTTCCTAATCACAAGTATCCGAATGTACATGTTATATAAGAATTCTTATCTTTCTTTTTTTCTCTATCACTTTATATGAAACAAAGTTCATCTTCCCTAGTCCAATTCCGTCTTCAGGTTTTCTATCCTGCATCTGCTTCAGTTAACTTAAACAAGTTCATTTGGGATTTTTACTTCAACAAACTGCTTCCGCTAATCGTTGCTCCTGGTGATGATGGTAACTATGCGTCAACAGCTGCTAATGATCTTGTGTGTTTACAGGTAAGAACTCTTTGAACGAACTTGTATCCAGTTGAGTAATTTGTTAGAATGTGGAACCTAATCATGCATTATGCATAGACCACATGCTGATTGACTCGAGGATATTTTGGGTAGTTTGTATATGTTTTAGGTCGCCTCATATCCTTACTATATAAATGATTTTTAGGCAGCCGGTTTCATGTGAGTTGAAAAACAGTGAGAAGAGATCATCTTGTAAATTTCTTGTTCTTGATGATAGTAAATACTTGCAGCGGCAAAATACTATAAATCTGTATGTTATATATGCCTTTTCAGTTCTATTACTATTTCTAGTAAAAGATTTGGGCGTTTAATCCTTACGATAATGGCCGTGCTACAAATTTCAAGTAATATTCTCATTGAAAGGCAAATTTTCTTATGTTTTTATGTTTTTCGTAAGGCATTCAAATCTACTGTCCCTTGCAAGAGACTCAAACTAATGTATCACCCAGCAATTATAACTTGCAGGCGCTTTCTAGAAGAATCCACTATGGCAAATATGTTGCTGAAGTCAAATTTAGAGATGCCCCTCAAGATTATGAGCCTCCTATTCGTGCTAAGGTATCATTCTCACAAAATAGTCTAGAAATTATGATAATTTAGGCATTTGAATCATTAACAACCTGCTGATGATATCTAGTCTATCATAATTTCTTTGAATGATAATACTCTGATCGGCCGTCATATCGAATTATTGATTGATTTCTGCCAGGACAAAATAGCTCTGATGAACTTGTTGACGTTTAAGGAAGTAGAAGAGATGGTGAAGAAGAGAGTTGGGAAGAAGGCAATGGTGTTTGGGCAAGAAGTTAGCCTGAAGGACACACAAAAGGAGGCAAAGTATAAGATCGATCCATCCGTTGTTTCTCGGCTTTATGATGAATGGGTAATGCCACTCACCAAGGACGTTGAAGTTGAATACCTTCTACGACGCCTGGATTGAAACCATGACGTGTAACGATTACAAAACCATCATTATTAGTTTTAGGTCTTACACATTTTCTGTGGTAGTGTTGCTTATCAGCAATAAGTTTAAAGAAGCAATAATGGCAGAAAAACGGGATTTGGAAAAATGGGCGAGTAGCATAAATAAACTAGTCAATGCAGCGGAAAAATAAATTTATTATATTTATAGTTATAATTATTATTATAGTCATGTTTATGTAAATTAAAAAAAATATTTAACATCATATTTATTTTGAATTTATGTGAGTAAGATAAAAAATGTTATATCGGTGTTAGTTGTTGATATATTATTAGTCAATCAAATTGTGGAATATTACATGTATGTTTTTAGAAAAAGAAATAGCATATGGTAGAATGTGATCTCAAAATTTAAAAAAAAGTGACGTCATCAGAATTAAATCATACATTTTGTATTTTATTTATAATTTGATTTTAATTTTTCATTTGTATTACAAAGTTTATTATTTATAATTTATGGAAAATTATATATATGTAACATGTTGATTATACTAACATATAAAATATAGCATAAATGAAGTTTCTAAAAGTGTGTTATAATTAAATTATATTTTAAATTTTATTATTTAAGTTTATAGAGATAATTTACTTTCCCTTAAAATTTAAAAAAATATAGTACAAAGTTGAGTTTTCTCTATATAACTTCTCAAATAATTTACTAACAATTAATTCAAATTTATCTTAGAATTAGTTGAAAATTATTTATTAATTACTTTTTTCTAAATTCACTAAATAGATTAATGAATTTTGAAATTAATGTTTACTTGATCAATTTATTATAATTTTAAAAATAACAAATTATTAAATGTCATATATAACTTATAAGGTTATTTTAGGTGATGCATCAATAATAAATGAACAAAATTATGTAAAAATGATTCTCATTTTCGCCCACTTTTAACATATTTTAGATTAATTTTGTATGTTAAATATGTAATTAAATTCGTCATTCTTATCATTTTTGTAAAAAAATCTGCCGTCGTTTTCTTAACTCACCTCTTAAAACATGTTTTTACCCGTCATTTTTATTTTAAAGAATTCTCTCTTTTTATAAGAAAATTTTCATCTTCATGCTTGACGTGTTTGTGATATGCGCCGATTGGAATACCGGTATTCAGCTTCCTTCTGGATTTTCGTTGGCATTTAAATGGGACAATTCATGCAAAAAAATAGTTAAGTTTGGATTAGTTATCTTCTCCATTTTGCCATTTTCAGCTGGATGATCAAGTGAGGTGTTCGTGAATAATAATTTTTGACATGAATGGAAGATCTGATTGCTTTGAGATGTTATAATTCTTTTAAAACTTGTGGGAGGCTTGGAAGTCCCAAAATACTCCAAGATTTAGATACTCTTGTTAAGTTGAATCCAAAGCATGCTCTCTTATAAAAGGTTAGACGACACATTAGCATCAGTGTAGTCGAAGCAGAAATGAATAAGAAAAATAGACATCCTACATATAAATAATTATTATTCCAATCATTTTAATTGTGACCTATATGTTAGTTAGTTCAGGCTACATTCGTTGTCGAGTTTTATCCATGTTAAATAATATAGTAATGTATAATATTGCTATTTTTGAAACCGTGATTCGTCTTCCCCTTTAAACAATTGTTGCTAGAACATATAAGAATTAAAAGTAGGGAATTTTTAGTATTTTTCAATATCATTTAATGCAATATATCGGTATTCAAATTCTAGAGTCTACTAATTCCCTCTAAATATTATATATTGAGAGAAAAAAGTTAACCAGAAAAAAGTTTATTAAATGTGTATTTCAATCTTAACTGGTTTTGAAACTATTTTTAAACATGTTTCGGGAAATTAATAACAAAATACTTCTTGAATACTACTACCAAATATGTTTCAGATACTTAAAATTTGTATGATACACTAACTTCTCTTATAGTTTATCTCAAGTACACAAACAACTCATCCAGTGTCAAAACTCACACAAATACCACCTCTAGTTTCATTTTACGTACAAGTCCATACAATTTCACTACAAGAAAAATGGTATTTCGCGGCGGTTTAACAGCGGCAGTTGTAGCAACCATCGCAAAAAAAATGCGATAAAAGTTTTAGGGCCAATTTTTAAAAACCGCCGCTAAATAGTGTACTTTAGGAAGCGGTTTTGAACAATAAATAAAAATTAGAAAACAGAAGGAATAACAAAACCGCCACTAAAAATCTTTTAAATCCTCATTTTCTTCCCAACCCGTAATTTACATCTCTCCTCTCTCAAAACCCTAATGGTGATTTGCAACAATTTTCGAAGGAGCCCTCTCTCTCTCTCTCAGCCCTAGCTTTGCGTCGCCTAAAAGGTCAAGCTCGCTACCGGAGCTTCCATGGTGAGGTTATGCTGCTTCAATGCTTCATGTTTCCGGGTAAGGATCTATTTATTTATGATCAATCATCAAGTAATTATTTTCTTGTTGCTTGAGATGAAACCTTAATCAAAAGTCTGAAAAGAAAAGCGTGTTCTTCAATTCTGTTCGTTTGATTTTTTGTTTACCGATTTTTCTTGTGATTTGTGTGAAATCTGCCAGTCTACCCTTTGAAGAAATTGTGTTTTTTGGATCAGGATGAGTTAATAAACTCTTTGGGGAGAACTTAAGGAATTATGAATAATATTTTTAAGAAATTATGTTCAGCGCTGAAGTTCATCTGTGGACATGTTAAGTGATTTTCTTCTCAAAGGCATTGAAGCCTAAATATTGGAATGTTTCAGACAATCACTACCTTATATGTTTTCGGAAAAGGTGGTATATTCTCTATTAATCTGAATTTCGAGTATATTCTTTATTAATTTTGAAAATTGTTTGTCTGAGTAGCAGCATCTCGGCTCCCAAATAGAAGAATCAAAGCCATCGATTTCGAAGAACCAATCAGGAAAACAATAAATGAAATAGAAGAAAAATAATTAGAGGAAATAAAAATGTTAATTATACTATTTTTACTTATTTTCGTTGTTGTCTTATGGTTTCAGCCTGGTTCTCCAGCGCTTGCTTCTTTCATTTTGTATTTGCTTACAAAGTTGGTTGGGGGACAATCAACAATTTAAATTTGTATTGTTTGGATGGTTTGTGATTCAACGAAATTGTTGCCTAAATTCTGATAATCTTAGGATTCAACATGATTTGGAATACCAAGTGCTGGTAATCGCGTGCGAAAACAAGATGAAACGGTAATTGTACGTAAATATTTTTATTATAGGTAATATTTTTGTTTTTAGTATTGCGATCGAAATATAATTTTTTTAAATATAATGATAGACGAAGGTATTGGGGAGAGAGCCCAATGTGGTCGAACTGTTCATAGAAACGTATAAATGCAATGATAGGAATATGGTCGAACAAAATCCTTCATTCTCATTCTCCGACGATGATCGTGTAAGATGTTTAAAGAATATATACTTTATGTAATTATAAATAATGCTTTTTCCAATACTAATACTAATTTTGTTCATTTTTATGTCTTTATAGGATTCTGGAAATACTCCATCAACTTCATGATCGCATACAGTTTAGTGATGATGAAAAATAATTTTTTTGCTCAAGTTTGAACTTATATTATTTTATCTTTGAATTTTGTGAATGTTTCGATTAATAGATTCTGAATCTTTAAAATTTGTGAATGTTTGAATTTGTGAATATTTAAAATGCAAGAATTTGTGAATATTTGAATTGATGAACTCTAAATTGTTGAAATTTTTTTATTAATAGATTCTGAAATCTGTGATATATAATATTTTCAGAAACATGTATTTTTAAAAATTATGGGATGTTTAAAAAGCAAATAAAATTATTGCCAAAATTTTAATTTATAGCAGTGATTTTTTTTCAATTGTTAGACATTTGCGGTGGTTTTTACCGCTGCTAAATACTATTAACTGGTGGTTATAAAGCCGCAGGTAAAGAGAAAGAACACCGTCGTCAAAGATCCCCCTTTATCGACGGTCCTCCGGCAGTTGGGAAAACCGTCACCAAAAATCTTTGAGGCGGTGGATAAGACGACCATTTTTGAACCGTCGCAAATCTTTTTGGCGATGGTTAAAACCACCGCAATAGACAAAAAAACCGCCAACATAAGCCATTTCCCTTGTAGTGCTTCCGCCTCCCCTCCAAAAAAAATTTTTTTTTGGAAGAAATTCATATTGATGGGTCGTTATTATGTGTCATGATTTTAATTTTATTTGCTTATATGGTATAGCTTATATGGTCAATATGCAGTCTAAAAGATGGTGAATCGAATGACCGTGTACAATTTAAAATATTCAAGCACCCAACACTAGTATAATAATAAATTGTTTTGGAATAAGGTAGCTTTATTTGGTTTAAATTTATAAATCATAATATTAATTATTATAATTATAATCTGAATATGAGGCTACTTAGCAGCAACTGACTTTATTTATTAAAGGTGGCACCGAAGGTGACAGGGGATCAACTTTTACCATCGAGCGAGTAAAGAGACCCATTTTTCCATTCCCTCAATATATATGGTGTATAATCAAAATTCTCACATTACATGTGATAAGATCTGAATCAAAGACTCGATCAAAGAGAAGATAAAATGAGAACCGTATAATCAACTAGGCGGTTATGACTACATAGTCTACTAGTTATCATTTTTTTTCAATAATTGCTATTTAAATAGCAAAAAAATATGGACCGTAATTAGTTAAACCGTGCGTCATGTAAAAATGATGAATACAATTTCAAAATTTATTTTTTTGGATATAAATATAACCATTTTCTATGTTAGAGTACTTAGTTCACTAATTACCATTATTCCCATGTTCCATCATTGTTAATCAAAAAGCAAAGTAATGATCATGGATTCTAACTATCAAACAAGTATCAGGAAAAAATGAGATCTAAAAAATCAACTAGTGAGAATATTAAAAAGTTAAAGTTTTAATATTGCATAATTTTTATCTATATAGATGTTTAACTCTCTGCATGATATTTTATGTATTTTTTATATATAATAAATTATCATAGGAGATTTTTGGCATGCAATGTACACTTTTAAGCGATTAAAGAATTGATTCACATGAAGTTAATTTGCACTTCTCAAAGGCTTTATCATCATCCTCATTGATTGAGCTGGTGAAACAAAGATATCTCATTATCAAAGTTATAAGAAACTCATCAATGCATTAAAATAAAACTCAAGATTAAGAGTAAAAAATAAAGAAGAATGAATAAAGCATATAAACTATATGGGTATGAAGGAGAAAGGATGAAGAACAATAAACAATATATTTTATTAGTAGAGGCGCAAGAAATTTAGACTACATTAAGAAAAAGAATGAAAGAAGATGAATAGTTGAATAGAAATGTAAACTCTCTTCCCCTTTCTAAGAGAGTCTCTCTTATTTCTCACACACTCTTTCTGAAAAAATCACTCTATTTCTCTCAAAAGCATCTCCTCTTCCTCACTCGAAAAAATGCCTCCCTTCAAATGAAGGATTCACTCCCTATTTATAAGAAAAATTAGGGTTTACCTTTTTACTTTTAACCCATTTGCTCCTTTTTTTAGTCTTTGGACTATTTTTTCATCTTTAGTCCTTGGGCTACTTTTATATTTTAGAAATTGGATCTTTTTCAAACCATACACATATTTTTAGACTAGTATATGAGAGAAAATGTGTATATTCAAAGTATTGAACTGGATAAAATACTGTATCTACAGTTGTTCCCCTTTGTTCACACTTCTAAGCTTAGAAGATGGACAAAAGTGTAGATAAATATTTTGATCGGTATGAGAAAATAATATATGAAATATTGGAATAGAAACCTCGATTGATTCAGGCTATGGATAGACGCAGGCTCCGACCTTAATTAGATTCAGGTTTGATTTAACCATATTAATTGAAATGGACGAGGCGCTGACACGGGGTTCGACCGCGACAAAGTCAGGTTCGATTTAACCATATTAATTGAAACGGACCAGGCACTGAAATCGGGCTTTGACCACGACAAAGTCAAGATCGATTTAACCGAAGTTATTTTGAAAGGAAAACGGGCATGTATAGATACAGATTTTGACATCGACTCAATTTAGGTTTGATTTAACCATATTAATTGAAACGAACCAGGCACCGACATCGGGCTTTGATCGTGACAAAGTCAGGTTCGATTTTAACCATATTAAATGAAACAGACTAGGCATTGACACCGGGCTTCGACCGTGACAAAGTCAGGTTCGATTTAACCAGAGATATTTTGAAAGAAAAACAGACCTGGATAGACACAGGTTTCGACCTCAACTCAATTCGAATTTCGATTTAACCATATTAACTGAAACAGACCAGGCATTGACACCGGGATTCAACCGCGATAAATTCGGGTTCGATTTAACCAAAGATATTTGAAAGGAAAATGGAACTGGATAGACACAGGATTCGACCTCGACTCAATTCGGGTTCGATTTAACCATATTAACTGAAACAGATTAGGAATTGACATCGGGCTTCAACCACGACAAAGTTGGGTTCGATTTAACCGAAAATATTTGAAAGGAAAACGGACCTAGGTAGACATAGGCTTCGACCTTGGTTCAGTTCGGGTTTTATTTAATCGAGATATTTGAAAGAAAATGGACCTAGATAGACACATGTTTCGACCTCGACTCAATTTGGGTTCAATTTAACAGAGGATAGTTGAAAAGAAATGGATCTGGATAGACATTGGCTTCGACCTCGACTCAATTCGGGTTAATTTTTAATCGAGATATTTGAAAGGAAAATGGACCTAATAGACAAAGGCTTCGACCTCGACTCAATTCGAGTTCAATTTAATCGAGATATTTGAAAAGAAACGGACCTGGATAGACACAGGCTTCGACCTCTATTCAATTCGGGTTCAATTTAACCATATTAATTGAAACGAACCAGGTACTGACACTGGAATTCAACCGCGACAAAGTCGAGTTCGATTTAACTGAAGATATTTGAAAGGAAAATAAACCTGAATAGACACAAGCTTCGACCTCAACTCAATTTAGGTTCGATTTAACCATATAAATTAAAACTGACCAGGCGCTGCCACCAGGCTTCGACCGCGACAAAGTCGGGTTCAATTTAACTGAAGATATTTGAAAGGAAAAATTAACCTGGATAGACACATGATTCGACCTCGACTCAATTCGGGTTTAATTTAATCATATTAATTGAAACAGACCAGGCACTGACACCGGGCTTCGACCGCGTCAAAGTCAAATTCGATTTAACTGAAGATATTTGAAAGAAAAATGGACATGCATAGACACAGGCTTCGACCTCGACTCAATTCAGATTTGATTGAATTATATCAATTGAAACGGACCAGACGCTGACACCAGGCTTCGTCCGCATCAAAGTAAGGATTGATTTAACCGAAGAAAATAAAGTGACGTTTGATCTGATTTATACAAGCTTCATATGGTAGCCAGAGCTGGACTAATACTGACTCTAAATGTTGGAAAGTCATGTGTAGATTTCAAAAAAATATCGTGATGTGATTCACATACTTGAATTGTATCAAAACAAACTAATGTGATACGTGTATGTGCATTGTAATTCTTGAATATAATACAAAGTAGTGATTTTGAATGTATGTCATGCATGATTGTGAACATTTGTTAAAAGATTATTTGATGATGTTTTGAAAGTTGACCAATATGGTCATAGATTTTAAATGGATGTTCTTGATAATTTGATATAAATAAAACAACTAGTATGATACATGCTTATGCAGTGAAATTCTTGACATATAATGTAAGGGAGATGATCATGATAGCTTGAACACCATGCATGATTGCGAACATTTAAAGAATAACTTATGATGGTTTTTTTAATATTTAATTTTTTTTAAAAAATGAGTTATTATGGTCATCTCCATCATTCTTCAAAACACTCACTTAGACTAGGATCATAGATTGACAACGAGATATCAAGCATATGATAGAGAAAATGGTGTGCTCCTTTATACTGGATCATGCCCCAGTATTCAGCTTCCGACGATAGTGGAGACAAACAAATGATTTTTCATATTTTGCTTCTTCTCTTCACTCCCAATTTTGTAAAACATCCAATAGTGTTCTTCTAAGCTTTCACTATGAATAAACTTCTTTGTAACTTCAATGCTACACTCTTTCTTATGACTCCCTTTCAGATAACTTCAAATCCTCTTATATATATAGACATGGTAACATTTATCCCTCATTTTTCTTTCTCCAATAGTGCCCTTTTAGGTTTTTTACATTACCTCAAACTCTTTTTTTTTCCTTCTTTTTCGCCAAAAGTCACGCTTCTAAGTAATTTTAGGAGTAATTTGCAATGTAATCTACATACTCTAAATGTTGGAGGAAAGAAATGGAGAAAGTAAGAATAATAGAATGGATATTGTCATTAAAAAGCTTCGTATTGACCAAAAATGCTTATAAATAAGGATTTGAAGAGGTTATGAGAAAATAAATTGTGGAATAAGATATTTCTCAGTTTTGGAACGATTCTTTTAAGAACTAAAGCATTTCTCATGCCACTTTCCACACTCATAGTGATCATTATTTTTCATTTTCTTTCCTTTTTCTCTTTTTTTTTTTCTTTTTTCGTACTCTTTTTCTTTCTTTCTTTTTTTTAAAGATGATGTCTTACTCATGACATATATATATTGAGGTATTAACTTATTTAAAGTCATGCTCTTATTGTAAATAGATCTTCTTTATTCGAAGATAACTTTTATTTGGACTGTAGTGTAGGCTAGGGTTTATAGCTGCCAAAAGAAATGATATCAAGGCTCAAAATTCATCTGGAAAGGATATGTCTAAATCAATTATCACCGTTGAGGATTTTGCTGAACAAAGACTGCCTCAATGTATGCTTTGACATTTTATCTTGAGAAATCAAAATTGAATTTTGGTGAACAAAGACTGTCACAACGTGCGCGATGGAAGCATGTGGCGCGAGGTAATTTTAAAAATTAAGTTTTTTTTAATAAAAATCAAATCTTTTACTAAAATAAAATTGCACAATGCTACAATAACAAAAAAAATTTTTATTGATAACTCTTTTCAATCAGTCAAGATCCATTATATATTTATATATTAAATTTATAACACACAAAGTTATGAATCATATACCTCTTCTAGTCTAGATCAAGCGTCCTCGCGAAATCAATCGATTCTCCGTTCTCACGAAATCGTTCCAACAATTAGCAGACTCTGAGATCCACACCAAGATCTTCCAAGTCAATCATCAACGTACTAGGATGAGTGTGGACATAGAATATAACGAAGACTATTTTCTGTCTCTAGATGTACTCAACACATGAGATCTAGAGATTTTACAGAGAAAAAATTTGTGAGATAATTCTCTTAAAGAACGTGATGATGATTTTTTTAGAGATTTTTTATCAACTTTTAATCGTACAAAAATCATTCTTTGAAAATTATGTTCTTCTCTCAACTCTTGATTGATGAACTGATTCTCTCATTCAACTGATTGATTGATTATTGATTGATTCATACATCTGAGACCATCAAAATATTATCTGTATATTTTTCTTGATAATGATCTATCATATATTTTGAGATGATTGATGTAATATTTAATTATAAAATTATCAATAGTAGTGCCACATGACACATAATTACCTAACAATTATGTGCGTGCCCCAGAATAAAAATTATTTTACAAGTAAGTAATTTTCTCATGTCCTAAAATATTCACACCCTAGACTGCGTAGTATAGAGGTGACTTGGAGACCATGGACCTATAATCCTAAGCTCCAATAAATCAAATTATTAATTAAACAACTCTTTAATTAAATAATCTTATTTATTAATTTCATTATTACTCCACTATAAATATGGAATTACACTCTTTTAGTTTTTATAAATTGTATTTATAGAGTATTTTCGTGTAGTACACTGATATAATCAACTCACGTAGTTCTGTCATCCAATTATTGGTTCCCTTAAGTGTTAATTCTGGAACTGAACGATTATTGAACTCAAATTCATTTGTTGTACTTAAGGATCAAGATGAAATTAAAAGGGTAAAATGGTAATTTTGACAAGTTATAACACTTGAGTTCAATAATCGTTCAGTTCCAGAATTAACACTTAAGGGAACCAATATACGATTTGTTAGGAAAACTTGGATTTCAAATCTTGTAAGATCATATTCTAAGCCATCCATATCACTAAATCTCTAAAATAAGCGTTACTTGTCTGTTTCACAAATAGACCTTGACGAGTGAATCAAAAGATCCAGCAGACATGCATAGGAGTTCATAGCTACTCAGGATATAGATTGATCTATATATGATCATCGAATTGATATGTATTAAATCTTTATAATAAACGACACGTTGATAAAGATATTAATTCACATCAGTCTAGTCATATATAATCTCATCATATAAAGTACATTCACTAAAATATCTATTTACATCAATGATCTGGATCTATATCACATCATTCATAATACTTAGTGAACCGTACTAGCAACCATTCATTAAAAATTTCATACTTTAATATGTTTCTGACAATTCTATTCATTATCTATGATCTTAATCCTCTTATACTAATACAAGATCATAGTTTCATTAATCAATATGGAATTTTCATAAATTTATATAAATTATTCAACAATAATTTAAAAGAACAATTATAAGAAAATGTAATGCTCAATAAATTTCTTATCAAAATGTCAATACACATGCTTTATGGGCATAACCCCCAACAATCTCCCACTTGCCCTAAAATAAATGTGACATATCTCTTAATCTCATGTTACGCACGTCACACTCTAAATGACTTCCCAGGAAGTGTCTTTGTAAAAGGATCATCCAGGTTCTGTTCCAACGTTATCTTCATAACAGTTACATCTCATTGATTCACGATTTCTCTTACAAGATTATATTTCCTATATATGTGCTTGCCCCTCTTATGACTCATCGGTTTCTTGGAATTCGCTATTGTCCCACTGTTGTCACAGTACATGATTAGTGGCTTGTCCATATTGGGAATTACTTCTAAATCAATATAGAACTTTCTAAGTTATACCGCTTCTTTTCCAGCTTCACAAGCCGCTATATATTCGGCTTCCACAGTGAAATCTGCAATGTTGGATTGTTTAATACTTCTCCAGACTACAGCTCCTCCACCTAGGGTGAATATTGGTCTAGATATCGACTTTCGACTGTCTTTATTTGATTCAAAATCAGAATCAGTATATCCAGTGGGGTTCATATCTCCACTTGAATAAACAAGCATATATGAGACTTCCAACTGCTGAAGCATATGAAACCTTTCTCATATCCCCTTCCTGTTGAGGTGTCTTAGGACATTGTTCCTTGAAGAGGACAATTTCATGTTTCGTCGGTAGTTGACCTTTCTTGGAATTCTCCATTAAGAATCTCTCCAGCACCTTATCAATATAAGATGTCTGAGAAAGTGCCAAGAACTTGTTCTTTTTATCTTTTAGGATTTGGATGCCCAGAACATAGATTGCCTCTCCAAAATCTTTCATTTGAAATTTTTCAACAAACCACATAATTTCTACGTCATTCCCAATGAGTAGAATATCGTCCACATAAAGAACTAAGAAAACCACTATCTTATCTTTGATGTATTTATAAACACAGGCTTCGTAAACATTTTGCTCAAAGCCATGAGACTTTATAATCTCATTAAAAGTAAGATTCTAAGATTTAGATGCTTGTTTTAATCTATAAATGGATTTAAGTAACTTGTATACTTTCTGATATTGCCCATTTTATACGAACCCTTCTGGTTGTATCATATAGATGATTTTTTCAAGAGAGTCATTAAGAAAAGCTGTCTTGACGTCCATTTGCCATATCTCATAGTGAAAACTAGCGGCTATAGACAAAAGGATGTGAATGGATTTTAGTATGGCCACAGAGGAGAATGTCACTTAATAATCAACTTCATCCTGTTGTGTATAGCCATTGGCTATTAACCGTGCCTTAAAAGTCTCTACTTTCCCATATGCACATCTTTTTTTCTTGAAAATCCATTTACATTCAATGGGCCTGACATCTTCAGGTGCATCTAAAAGTTCCCAGACGAAATTGGAATATATAGATTTCATTTCCTAGTCCATGGCTTCTTACCGTTTCTCCTTTTTCAGATCATCCATTACTTCTTCATAAAATAATGGATCGTCATTATTAGTGTCTGACACCAAGACATGTGTTTTCAATTCATAGTGAACTGGTTGTCCCACTACGACGTTGCAATGAGGTTTTCTTTGCAAGAACTATAGTTTCTATGGTTTGTCGTTTATTAGTAGAAATTGGAGGTGGTCTGATCTCATTAGCCGTTGATACCTCAAGAACTACTTTTCTACAAGGTTTGTAGTTTTTCATATGGTCGTGCTCAGGGAAGATTGTATTTGTCGACACAAACATCTTTTGATCATTATGACTATAAAAGTACGCACCTCTAGTCTCTGGAGCATAGCCTATGAATATGCATACCCCAGATCTTGAGTCTAACTTTCTTGTCTTTAGTCGAAGAATATGAGCTCGACATCCCATCTACAGAAATGACGCAAACTAATTTTAGAGTCATTCCATAACTCTAAAGGCGTTTTGCTTACAGATTTAGAGTGCACTACATTCAAAATGTAAGTTACCGTGTGTAGTGCATATCCCCCAAATGTAATTGATAGTGGATGAGTAGTTTAACATCGAACTAACCATATCCAATAAGGTTCGGTTTCTCCTCTCTATAACACCATTTTGTTGTGGTGTTCCAGGTGCTGTGAGTTGGGATAAGATTCCACACTCCAGTAAATAATTCTTGAATTCTAAATTCAAGTATTCACTGCCTCGATTAGATTGAAGGGTTTTCAATGATTTACCTAATTTCTTTTCAGTTTCAGCTTTGAAATCTTTAAACTTTCCAAAAATTTCAGACTTTCTTTGCATTAGGTAAGTATAACCATATCTTGAGTAATCCTCAATAAAAATGACGAAATACTTATACCCACCTCTAATATGTAATTGCATGGTCCACAAACATCACTATGTACTAGCTCAAGTGGTTCCTTAGCTCTTTGGCCATTTCCTGTGAATGGTCTCTTGGTCATTTTACCCTCTAGACGGGATTCATAAACATGAAGAGTTCCAACATTTAGTTCTCTCCAAGCATCATACTTTGTTAACTTGTTTAACATATCTAGATTAATATGTCCCAACCTAAGATGCCAAAAAATATGTTATCATCATCGGGAGAAACTCTGTATCATTTGTTACTTTTAGGTTTTGCTACTTTAAATAATTCAGAATTATTTAACACGTGTTCAGTCAGTTTAAGCACATACATCCCGTTTATAACTTTTGCATGACAAATATCTAATCCATTCTTAGAAATAATAAACTCTTTATTGATAAAATAAACTTTAAACAATTGTTCTTGCAAAAATGAAAGAGAAATCATTTTTTTTTTAAAATCTAGGAATATAATAAACATCGTTCAAAACTAAATAATTATATCCAAAAAGTAAACGGCTATGTTTTAGCTGACACGAGCGCACTACTGTCAATTCTCAAAATGACATCGCCCTCAGCCATCTCCCTTGACGAATCAAGTATATGCAAAGAAGAACATGCATAGTTAGTGGCCCTTGAATCAAGTATCCAGGATGACAAATCATATTCCACTAAGCAAACTTCAAGAGCAAGTAAATCATATTTACCTTTCTTTTTCAGCTTAAAGAGATACTTCTTATAGTTTCTCTTCCAATGACCTTTAACCCCATAGTAGAAACATTTTCCCTTGGGCTTGTTGTCTTTCTTGTTCTTTTTTACTTTTGGTGATGTCTTGGCTTTCTTCCCTTTCTTCTTCTTACCTTTGTCCTTACCATTGTTCTTCATCATTTTCTTGTTCTCAACAATATTGGAAGAATTCTTTTGCTCATCAACATTTGTCTCGCCCTCTTTAGTCATTCTAAGGATGAATGACTCAAAAGTCTATAATTCATTCAATAATTGGGTCGTGTTTAGTTATGACTTGTTCATAACATAGTTGGTCACGAACGCAAAAAAATCTGGTGTGAGCGACTCAAGTATAATGCTAACTTGAGTCTGCTCATCAATGGTCACCCCATGTACCTCCGTCTCTTGCATTATGTTGATCTTGTTCAAAACATGTTCCCGCACAGAAGTACCATTTATCATCTTAGTTGTCATATAGCTCCTAGTAGCCTCATGATGACTTTGATCAAACTGCTGCCCAAACATCGCATGTAGAGATTCCATAATCTCATAGGTAGTCTCTATGATTTCATGCTTGGTTCTAAGAACATTATTCATGCTTACAAGCATGTAGCATTTTGCCTTATTGTTCGATATGTTCTAAGTAACATATTTATCCCTAACATTCTTAGGGGCATTAGTAGGGGATCTTCAGGACATTGCTCAGTCAGAACGAACTTATGGTTCTCACAAATCAGTACCAAGTTCATATTTGATTTCCAACATACAAAATTATCACCATTCAATTTTTTGAGAGCAAGTAAAGCAGTACCGAGGTTAATCTGACCGACCCTAAGGCAGCACATTAATTATTGGATACCTTATTGGTAAAAGAGAAAATATGAGATATTTTAAGTTTTAATTAATAAGGATGAGATTGTCTCTTAAACTTGTTTGGTCAAGTAGCAACTATCCACACGAAAACTTAATTGTGAATTTGTGAGTGTAATCCATTATTTCAGATTCCGTGATTTGATTTAGAATATACCGGCCTAGCTTAGGGAGATAAAAATAAAGTCATTTTGAGGCCCTCACTGTACCTCATGGTGTTGTACTACTAATGGAGACCATAGGTTACATTGACACGTTAACATTCTCCCGCCACTATTTTAGGATTATGTGTTTCTATTTTTAACTAATTAATTAACTCTAAATTAATTACTAGTTAAAATAATAACCCTATGATTATTTAATAATCAGTTATGCCAATCTGATTGGTCTAAATTCATCTAACCTTCAAAAACGCCTAAGTCATAATTAGGTGAATTTAGATTAACTAATTAATTATATTCATCAAACTTTAATAAAACTGTTTTACTAAAGTCAGTTATCCTAAATGTTACTATAACCCTTAGTGTAGTGTGATTACCCAAGTTTTAACTAATTAAAACCCAACAGTTTGCATGTAATAGATTTCATAAAACAATACATATAAACATATTAGAACAATCCTAATAAAACATGTTTTTATTGATGAGATGCATGATTAAATAAAAATGTATGAGATTTTCATGTATGGCATGTGATTGTATGCATGGGCATGATATCAAACATAACAATTAAAATAATTATTTAACAATGAAATAAAATAATAATGAGCCGAGTGACTATTGGGTATTTCTAAATTACAACCCTTAAAATAAAGAAATAAAATTACAAAGAGAACTTCAAGAATACATATTTCTCAAATATTCGCCTTCTCCTCTCGATGTCCATCTTCATAATCTTCAAGTTTTGAACAAAAACTCATTTAATTAGGAAAAACTATTTTTCTTAATTAAAATTAATTTCTATAATTATCCCTCTGAAATAGTTGGCTTCGACTTAGTGAAATAAATATTTTATTTTATTTGGTCAAACTTGGGTCAAACCCAATCAACCTATTAATTTCTAATTGTTATAAAATTAAAAATTAATTTTAAAATTAGATTAATTTCAAAATTTAAAAGGATAATTGATAGATTTAGGGTTATCATCAAAATCTGCAGTGATAGGGTTAGTTGGCATTAGTGTTTCTGTGAAAATTTCTTAAATGTGACAACAATTACTACCCACCACCGGACCTGCTACCATCGGCAACTGCCTCCAGCGTTGATTTTCTGGTGATGCCGATGGAACAGTAAATTCTGGTGACATTGCCGGAGCAATAAATTTCAACGAGATTGTCGGTTTTCAAAAATCGGCGGCGCCAGCGTTGTTCGTCTCGTGCGTTCTTCATCTTCTCACGATTAGAATAATTACAAAAAAATCAAAATAAAATTACGAAAATTCTTACGCCCCAAAACAGCTTACACAAGATCTAAGGAAAATTAAATAACAAATCTCAACTCAATAGTCACCATACAATTAACGATCCATTATTTTTCATACATTCAAAAAACATAATCATCCATTCATTCATAGATATCTCATATTATATGAATAACGCAAGAAAATTCACACAATATTTAACATATAAATATATAAAATCTGATCTGATACCACGTGTTGGACGTCGCGGTGCGTGCGCAGCGGAAGCATGTGGCGCGATGTCATTTTTAAAATTAAATTTTTTAATAAAAATTAAATATTTTAATAAAATAAAATCACGCAACGCTACGATAACTAAAAAAACTTTTTATTGAAAACTATTTTCAATTAGCCATGATCCATTAAATTTATAACATACAAGGCTATGAAAAGGTTGTCAAGATCACGATTCGGATAGTACGATCCAACGATCCTACAGGGGCCTAATGATCTAAATTGCATACAATAGTCGCATTTTAGTAGGATAGTGTCAAGATTGCGATTTGGATCGTAGGATCGCGATCCTGACAACAATCTAGTCAAAATTTTCAATCACAATTTCACATGCTTCTTTTATGGTTTGTACATGGATGGATGGATTTCATTTTTGGAAATCAATTGAGTTTCAAAATATTGAGTTGTTAGCAAGTCTGTAGAAATTTATGCTTCGTTCTTATATGGTGATGATGATGTGTTTAAAATTTTTTAGAAAGAAAAATACATGGAAATACATCAATTATGTGATGGTGATCATAACCACGAAGGTGGTTATGGTTCAAGGGATATGAATGATGAATCCATTGGTTGGAGAAAGTAATGATTCTGAACGTGATGAGAAGATTGATGGTGATGACATCAATGATTGAAGAACCGATGAAGACATTCATTCTGATGATTAAATATTATTATGTTTACTTCTCTTGAACATTTTATATTAAACTTCTTTCTTCAAAACATAAAGGTATGAGAACTCTACTTAATATTACGTTATTTTATATGACTTAATATTATTTTTATTTAATAGGTAGATGACTTGATGTTATATAATCATTTCCATCAACAAATTGAAGTATCATTAGCATAGATATATTTTTTACTAATAAATTATTAAGAATTGATAGGATCTTACGATTTTTTATCCGATCCTCGATCCTAAGCCCTTCCACTGATCCTAGGTAGGATCGCGATCCCGACAACCTTGGTTAGGAATCATATACCTCTTATAGTCTAAATCAAGCGTCCTCGCGAAACCAATAGATTTTCTGCTCCCACGAAATCATTCCAACGATCAGCAGACTTCAAAATCCACACCAAGATCTTCCAAGTCAATCCTCAATGCACTAGGATGTGTGTGAGCACATAGAATATAACGAAAACGCTTTTATATCTCTAGATATACTCAACACATGAGATCTAGAGATTTTACTGAGAATGACTTTTGTTAGATGATTCTCTAAAAGAACATGATGATGATTCTTTTAGAGATTTTTATTAACTCTTAATCGTAGAAAAATCACTCCTTGAGAAATTGTGTTTGTACAGGTAAAATTTTACATGACACGTGGTAAGATCTAGACCGAAAACTCCATCAAAGAGAACATAGAGCGAGAACCATAGGATCAACTAGGCGGTTATGAAGAATAGACCAATCAGACAAAAGTACATGGTTTGCCGATGTGGTAATCCAAAGAAAAGTTAATCAAGACCATTGAATTGATCAGACGGTCAAGATTTACTAAATTGTTAATGCTATTATGCTAGATTTTAGAGGATATTCTGTTGATCCCATTTTCAGATATAATTAGATAAGTTGTATCAGATTCTATGTAATCGATTGAAGGCCTATAAATAAATGCAAGATGTAGCAACAACAAGTAATACAACAACCTTTAACACCCATGAGAAATAAGCTTACTAAACGCGCTTCCAACAACGGAAGTAGAAGAAGAAATGGATGCGAAAGTAAAAACAAAAATGACTACGGAGCTGAAAACAGAGCGAAGAACGGTAAATTCACTCATTCGTATTCGATTGATTTATCTATTTTGTGCAATTATTATTTTAAAAAATTATTATTAACATAATTCATGGGATTGAATTTTGCAAATTCAACAACCACCATGAGGGGCTGGCGAAACCCACGAACTGCCACCCGAAGACTGCCGGACGATCGAAGCATTACCTACGACAGCTAGACCAAGAGCAACCGAAGTAAAAAAAATAGAGAGAGGAAAGAGATTAGAAAAGAAATCCATTTGAAGGAAGGATGAGTTTTAGAAAAATCAAAAGGGATATGAAAAGTTAAGCTCATAAAGCTCAGAAAGCTCAAATCAGTAGAGCTTTAAAAGCTCATATCAGAAGAGCTCAGAAAGCTTAGATTAGAAAAGCTCAAAAAACTTATATCAGAAAAGTTCATAAAGCTTAAACCAGAAAAACTCATAAAGCTCATATCAGAAAAGCTAAGAGAGCTCAGAAAGTTCAAAAAAGCTAGATTAGAAAGCTCGTAAAATAAAAAAAGCCTTCAGAAAAGTTGAAGCCAGAGCTTCAAAAAAGTCGAAGTCAGAGCTCCAGAACGGAAAAATTAAAGTTCAGATCAGAGAAACTTCAGTTCTTCAGAAAAGAAAAAGTTAGAGTGTTAGAATTTTAGAACAGAAATCTAAAAAGATTTCAGAAAATAAATTCATTAGAAAAGAAAAAATCATAGCAGAAATTTTAGAGAAAAGTCCTTGGGAAGGGAATTTCATAAGTCCTACACTCAGAAGGATCTAAGGGCATATGTCATTGGGAGGGGTAGTTCATAAGTCCTACTTTCAGAAGGAGCCTAAGTTCTTGGGAGCGTCTACGTATGCCGTTCTCAGAAAGAAATTGAAACGGGGCCATGGTTCCATTGAAAAAAAGTCTTCAGAACACGTAATTCTAGAGAACAAAAAAGAAAATGTCTTCAGAATAGGAAAGTATGAAGAACGAAAAAAGAAATGTCTTTATAAAGGGAAAATCCAGTGAACAGAAAAAGAAATGTCTTCAGAAAGGGAAAATCTGGAGAACGAAAAAAGAAATGTTTTCAGAACGAGAAAGTTTGGAGAACAGAAAATAAATGTCTTCAGAATGGGAAAGTCTGGAGAACGTAAAAAGGAAATGTCTTTAGAACGGAAAAGAAAAGAAGTTGAGGAAAAACCTTCAGCTCATTAAAGACACCCTAAGAAAAGAAGAGTGGGAGAACGAAAAAGGAAATATCTTCAGAATGGAAACGTCTGAAGAACGGAAAAGGAAACGTCTTCAGGACAGTAACGTCTAGAGAACAGAAAAATAAATATCTTCCGAATGAAAAATGAAATGTCTTCAGAACGAGAACGTCTAAAGAATGAAAAAGGAAACATCTTCAGAATGGGAAAGTCTGGAGAACAGAAAAGGAAATGCCTTATGAACGGGAAAATATTCAGAACAGAAAAAAAGTTAAGGAAAGAACTTCAGAGTAAAAAAGAAAAGAAGTTGAGGAAATAACTTCAGAACAGAAAATAAGCTGAGGAAAGAACTTCAGAGCAGAAAATAAAAGAAGTTGAGGAAAGAACTGAGGGGCAGAAAATAAATGAAGTTAAGGAAAGAACTTCAGAACTGAGTAAAGAAAGGTCAAGAAAAGGAAATTTAAGTAATGGAATGACAATTAAAGCCAAGTAAAGGAAGGCCAAGTAAATGAAGGTCACAGCTTCAATGTTTTAGAACAGGAAGGCTAAGAGTAGAGGAAAAAGAAGAGAGAAAAGGAAGGAAAAAAGTTAAAGCAGAAAAAGGAAACCGAAAAGGAGAAATGGAGAAATATGAAATAAAAAGTGCAAAGCGGAGGAAAGGAAATGAAACATGAAAAACTCTATCCTGGTAGTAAATCAAAGCGGGGTCATGGTTCCACGGAAGGAGCCTAAGTCCTTGGGCTTGTCTACGGACGCCGTTCTCAGAAGGAAATCAAAACGGGGCCATGGTTCCATGGAAGGATATTACTGTGTGTTAAAAATTTATTTTAATCAAATTAAATATATAGATATTTATTAATTTTAAATTAACATATTATCCTCATAAACTAGCTTATCTATTATTTCACAAATAATAGATATAGTTTATCCAAATTATTATCTAATAATAATTTAAATATCTAATTTCACAAATTAAATATTTTGTCTCGCTTATCGATAATTAATTATATATGTATATATTAATTTTGAAAATTATATATATATAATTCAATTAATTAATTAATTATCCATAATTATGTACTTGCCCCATAATAAAAATTATTTTGTAAGTAAGTCATTTTTGTCATGTCCTAAAATATTCACACCCTACACTGCGTAATATAGAGGTGATTTGGGGATCATAGACCTATAATCCTAAGCTCTAATAAACTAAATTATTAATTAAACTCTTCAATTAAATAATTTTATTTATTAATTCCATTATTACTCCACTATAAAAATAGAATTACACTCTTAAAGATTATAAATTGTATTTATAGAGTATTCTCGTGTAGTCCACTGATATAATCAACTCATATAGTTACGTCCTCCAATTGTTATTTCGTAGATTAGAATTGGTCAAAATTATCATTTTACCCTTCTAATTTTCTTTTGATCCATAACTAGCCTTAATCCACTAGTGAATGACTAATTTATAGTCTTATTATAATTTTGAGCTCAATTATCATTCAATTTTAGAATTAACACTTAAGTGAACCAATATGATCCATTAAAAAAGCTTGGATTCTAAATCTTGTACGATCATGTTCACAGCTATCTATATCACTAAATCTAAACAATAAAAGTCACTAGCCTATTTTACAAACAAATCTTAACGAGTGAATCAAAAGATCTAATAGACATGTATATGAGCTTATGACTACTTAGGATTTAGACAGATTTACATATGATCATCAAATTGATATATATTAAATCTTTATGATAAACAGCACGTTGATAAAGATATTAATTCACATCAGTTTAGCCATATATAATCTCATTATATAAAGTTTTTTTACTAAGATATTTATCCACATCAATGTCCGGATATCACATGCATTCATAATGCTTAGTGAACTTTAGTAGCAATCATTCATTAAAGATTCCATACTTTAATATGTTGCTGATAATTTTATTCATTATCTATGATCTTAATTCTCGTGTACTAATACAAAATCATAGTCTCATTAATGAATATGAAATTTTCATTTATATAAATTATTCAATAATAATTTAAAAGAACAATTATAAGAAAATGTAATACTCATTAAATTCCATATCAAAATGTTAATACACGTGCTTTGAGGGCATAACCCCCAACAGTGGATGACTGGAAACATAATCTTATAAGATTTGTAATTCAAGCACTCCTAACAGATCTAATATTGGTTCCCTTATAAGATTTGTAATTCAAGCATTCCTAACAGATCTAATATTGGTTCTCTTAAGTGTTAATTTTGAAACTGAATGATTATTGAGCTCAAATTCATAATAAAATTATACATTAGTCATTCAATAGTGGAGTGTGGTACTTAAGGATCAAGAAGTATTTAGAGGGCTAAAATGATAATTTTGACCAGTTATAATTTACGAGCCAATTATTGGAGGACAAACTACATGAAATAATCATATTAGTGGACTATATGAGAATACTCTAAAAATACATTCTATAATCACTAAGAGTTCAATTCCATATTTTATAGTGGAGTAATAATGAATTTAATAAATAAGATTATTTAATTAAAGAGTTTAATTAATAATCTAGTTTATTGGAGCTTAGGATTATAGATCCACGGTCCTTAAGTCACATTTGTACTACGCAGTCTAGGGTATGAATATTTCAAGACATGAGAAAAGAACTGACTTACAAAAAGAATTTTCAATTCTAGGACAAGTACATAATTATGAGATAATTATTTGTGATTAATTAATTAATTAAATTATATATATAAATAACTATCGATTATTTTTTCTAATTATCGATAAGTGAGAGACAAAATATCTAATTTATGAAATTAGATAATTAATTATTATTAGATAATAATTTGAATAAATTAAATCTGTTATTTGTGAAATAACAGATAAGTTAGTTGATATGAATAATGAAACATATTAATTTTGAATTAATTGATATGTAGATATTTATTTGATTAAATAAATATTTAATTCACAGTAATTGTTATGTGTCAATCATTGATTGAGTATCAGAGATTGACATGGACTACTATAATGTCACGTGTCACTACAGTAGTGGGGGTGCAACACTGTAGTGTCACATGACATTGTAGTATACCTTGAGGTAGCACAGTGCCGTTGGGCACAGTTGTAGTGAGCCCATTGCAATTGATAATTTTACAATTAAATATTATTTCAGTTTATCCCTAAAAAATCTGATACGCCATTATCTATAAAATATACAAATATTATTTTAATGGCCTCAGTTGATGAAGGAGTTCATCAGTTCATTAAAAAAATCAAATTGAGAACACAGTTGGCGTTAAAGTGATTTTTCTCTGTGATTAATAATAGTTAATCAAACTTCTTAAGAGAATAATCATCGTGTTCTTTTAGAGAATCGTTTCACTAAAGTCCTTCTAAGTAAATATCTATATCTCATGTGTTGAATACATCTAGAGATGTAAAAGTGTCTTCTAATATTCTACTTGCTCAAATACGTCCTAATGCGTTGATGATTGACTTGGATGATATTGGTGTAGATCTTGAAGTTTACTGTTCGTTAGAATGGTTTCATGGGATAGAGGATCGATCGGTTTTACAAGGATGTTTGATATAGACTACAAGAGGTATGTGATTCCTAACCCTGTAAATTGTAGATTTAGTGTATAAATATATAATGGATCTTGACATATTGAAAAATAGTTTTCAATAAAAAGGTTATTGTGGCGTTGCGCAAGTTTTGTTTTGTTAAAAGATTTGATCTTTATTAAAATGAACCAACACTCGACAACCGCAAAACATTTGTAAATGAGAATAAAAGAATATAATGACAGAAAAAAGGAGAAACCACTATTGACAGCAAACAAGAAAACAGAAACGGACATGTCTCCAAAAAGCCCGAGAGAACAGAAACGAGCATACGTACCGTTAGAATAAGAAAAGATAAAACATTACACCTCAACAAAAAAATTATGTTGAGTGTAATGAGGGCCAATGTACAATCAAATTCTCATATTACATGTGGCATGATCTGGACCGAAAACTCGATCGAAGAGAAGATAAAATGAGAACCGTAGGATCAACTAGACGGTTATGAAGAGGAGACTAATCAGACGAAAGTGCCCGGCTTGCCAACATGCCAACCCAAGAAAATCAATCAAGGCCATCAAGTCAATCTGACGGTTGTGAAGCATCATAGAGAATAATCCTTGGAGATATCTACCAATCCCTTAAATCTTGTAACATAATAATGATATTTATTATTATTTAATTATCATCTTCATATATATATAAAGGCATATATAATAAGGCAGAGATCTAGGAGACACATACCTACACGAAATATAAGAAAATATCATAGTTCTTCCCGTGATTTTTCTTTTTTTTAAAAGTTTTTCACATAAATCATGATATCATTATTCTCTCACTTTTTCTCTAAATTATTATATTTATTATTCATTCGTAAATGATTTCCCATACCGAAAAAATCATTTACATATGACACGCTTTATTTTGATCAGATAGTGACAACTTTATTTAGAGTTTATTTTTTATTATTATTTTGAGCCGTTAAAATATAGTGAGTGAGCTCCTAAAAAAAATTTACAGGGAAACAAAGTAAAAATGTCTCCTCGTTATTTCGATTCTCATGCTTTCTATACTTTTCCGTGATAATTTCCTGTATTTTAAGTTAAATTCATTAATAATTTTTTAATATTCTTTATCATTAAAACCATCGCGTATAATTTAGGCCAATATAACTTGTATGTATTTTGTGCGGTAGATTATGTATAAAACATATTTTCTTTATTTTAGGTGAAACATATAATGATTTGATTATGAAATAGTGAAATATAAATTAAAGAAGAGTAATTTGAACATTTTAATAAGGATAGGAAAGTTTTATGTAATTATTGAAAATTTTCGAATTATGTAATTAAGATAAACTGTTAGAGAGTTTGGTTAATTTATTTAAATTAAAAAAAATACTATTTCCACTTTCACTTTTATCTAAAAACAAAAACCGAAAAACTGAGTTTGGACTCTTCGAGTGCAGAGTGCAGAGTAACATAAGGGTATTCCCGTAATTTCATCTCACTCAATTTTCTTCACACTTGCTTCTCACTCTTCAGTCGTTCTCTTCTTCTTGGTCAGACCAGAGAGACATCCATGCTCTGTAACGGTGGGTGTTGGTTTGAGTGACTGTGAGAGAAAGCAAAGAACCCTAGAAATTTTTAACACATTGTGTGGGGGTGAAACTAGAGCGTGATTGTTCGGTAGAGTTTTTGTTCTGAAAGGGGCTTACTTGGCGTATAGCCTCTAAGCGTGAGTCTCTCTCTCTCTCTCTCTCTCTGTGTGTGTGTGTGTGTGTGTGTGTGTATCATTATTATTGTAGACTTTCTCCTCACGCCTCAATCCATTACCTCAACTCAGCTGCAAGACCACCGCTTTCGTCAGGAAGTGCGGTATCACCGGCCGTTGATATCCTCCTCCTTTCTCTTCTACTTTTCTCTTCTCTTCTTCTCTTTTCCTCTGCAACGCATCTCTCTCGTTTTATATCGGTCATTTTTCTCTGTAATATTCGGTTTTCACTTCTACGTTTTCTCGCACGTTTGAGCTTTTTATAATGTCCAAGGACTTTTTCCGGACTGGCTCCAGTTTTTTACCCTACTGTGACTAACACATACCCGATTCCTGTAAATATTCTCTACATTGTTATTGTTCTTCTCAATTCCATGAAAATAACATTAATCAAACCACACTTCATTTTTGTTTTCTTAAATCCATGAAATAAAATTTTGAAACCCTCTGCATTTGAATGATTAAATCATGGTAAAATTTTTGGTATTTTATGTTTATTAGTAGGGTTTAAATCCATGATCGACCCGCATGCATGTGGAAGTTCTTTTTCTTTTTTGGGGCATGTAATACAGTGTTATAGCCCAACAGAGCACCAAACACTGGAAGTACCGTACAATTCTTTCCTGATTTTCGGCTTATTTAATCTGTTGTGCTTTTCTTCATTATTCTCCTTACAGTTCTGAATCAAATGGGGGCGTCGTCAGATGCAAAGTATGATATAAACCCAGGTAAGGAAGGGAAAGGCTTTTCTAATGGGGTTGATATGGATATCGATGATGACAATGAAGAAGAAGAGGAGGAGGAGGAAGAAGATACAGGGTTTACTAGCATACATGAACTTGGAGAAGGGTTTCTCAAAAGTTTTTGTAAAAGGGCATCAATGGCGTTCTTCAATGAGCATGGCCTTATTAGTCATCAAATCAACTCATACAATGACTTTATAAAAAATGGTCTGCAGAAAGTGTTTGATTCTTTTGGGGAGATCACTGTTCAACCTGGATATGATCCTTCAAAGAAGGGAGATGGAGAGTGGCGTTATGCTTCAGTGAAGTTTGGGAAAGTCACCCTTGAAAAGCCAAGCTTCTGGGGTGGTGGAAATTCGAAGGAGTACAATATGTTTCCTAGGCATGCTCGACTTCAGAACATGACATACTCAGCGAGGATGAAAATGAATATCGACGTTCAGGTCATTAACATCTTTTAGTATCAGTATTTATAATGGTATTTCCTTTTGTGTTTTTTCGGTTTACTTCGTAGGATTCTGTCTCAGTTTTTTATCATTGATGCATAACATGTCCGACTCTGTATTTTCTTAGCAGCAAAGTGAATAAAAAGTAATGACTACCGAAGAATGAAAATCACCATGATTGGATCAAATACAAGAAAAAGATTAATCACATACCAAAGACAAACATCTTAAACATTATCAAAGAAAGAGGTCGTGCAATATTGTAAAAACTAGTCATTTTCTTCTATATGCATCGTGATTTGGGCCATTCCAAAGTTGAAGGATTTTTATTGCACTGCATCCAACTTTCAGCATAATAAAACCATTGAAGCAGCTCGCCGAATACCGAGGAAAACATAAACGAGTTATAGAACTTATTAGCAAAAGTATCCAAAAGGTTTTTTGTAAATTTCTCTTTTTCTTTGCAATTACAACATCTATTTACAATGTAAAGCTAGGTCCCTGAGTGAAAAACTTGTTGCTGATTAGATTGCCTCCAAAATTACAATTTCTAGCCAGTGTATTAGCTTTGACGAATGCTCAGTGGTTTTTGACGCATTGAATGGTTATTTTTTTTATATGAGTGCTCTTAGTTTCTCTAGGAAAGGAAGTTTCATCTTTACGTGGTCTTTCTACTACCTTTTTTTGTTTGATAAGAAACATAAAATTATTTTATTAATTAAAAGGAAAGTACAAGAATGGAGGATAACAAATCCACCCAAAAGAAGCAAAAATAGAAGAAAAAGAAAACTAAACAAAAAACTTAAACTAAACACGGCTTAGAAAACAAAATAGAATTTAAAGAACAACATTTCAAAGAGGAAGATTTCGAAGCCTACAAGGAAGCTGAAAAGAAAAGTCTTTGCCATAAAGTCTTAACATCTTCTTCCTTATCTTCAAATATAAGTCTGTTCGGCTCGGATCAGATACTCCAAAGAGAACGCCTAAGCACAAGACCAAAGTACTATTTTCTTTTCATTACATTTCCACTCAAAGAAATCACCAAGAAATTAAGGAATCCAGATCCTCGGGAAACGCCCACATCATGCCAAACAACTCCAACAATCTACACTAGATGTTCAAAATTACTGGGCATTGCATTTGCAAATGATCATTGTTTTTCCCTCCCGTCTACATAGAACAGTGAACATACCAAGAAAGATTCAAACACCAATAGGGAAACTTCCTCTGAAGCAAGTCAGAAGTATTAGCCCTCCTTAACCAGAAGCCAAAGAAAAATCTGTTCTTTTGAAGGACACTTAACTTCCATAAACATTTCTATTACTAATATATTGCTATAATTGTTTATTTGTTTTAGTGCTGCTTCTGGGTTTTCTGAAGTTATTTTTTAAAGGGAGGTTTCACTCAGTATCTGATGCATTAGTGTGTTGTAATATATTAGGTCTACATTCAAAAGATAGTTAGAAGTGATAAATTCAAGACTGGAAAAGAAGAGTATCTTGAGAAGTTTCCTGTATCTGGTGATAACATTGGTAACAGAGATATAATAATAGGAAGGATTCCTGTGATGGTAAATTCTGACTTGTGCTGGATGAAAAGAGCCCAGAAAGGTGACTGTGAGTTCGATCATGGAGGTTACTTTCTGATTAAAGGTGCAGAAAAAGTGAGTTACAAGTTCTTTTTCCTTTCAACCTTGTATATTTAGGGTTTTTATTATTCTTTCTTTTAGGTTGATTAAATTAATATCCTAAATTGTTCCAGCGGATTATTTTTGTTAAGAGATTGATAGTTTGTGATAGAGATTTGCTGAATTAGTTCAGGCATCTTTTTTAGACTATGAAGGTCTACGATCTTTGAATTGGTGACTGCTCTATTTTCTGCAATTTCACAGTCAGTAAATCTATAGCATGGTTTGTTAGTTTCATTCTGGTGAGGCCTTTAGTTTGATTTTTATTCAGCTTCTGCTTCCAGAGTCCAGAAACTGAACTAAGAGCAAAGATGAAGGGGATTGCTAACCATCATCGTGCTTAAGTGTGCTTATTGGCTGATATCCCTGTTCCTTATTAGTTCTAACGCAAATGAAATGCTAGATTCATCTAAGTTGGTGGAACATTATTTTCTCCTTGTCATATGTATAATATCATCATCACGTTTGTTTCAGATATTTATTGCTCAAGAGCAGATATGTATGAAGAGACTCTGGATTTCTAATGTTCAAGGGTGGACAGTCGCATACAGGTCAGAACTGAAGAGGAATAGAATAATTATTAGACTAGCAGAAGTTTCAAAAGTTGAAGGTATAAAAGAGGAGAAAGTTCTCACTGTATATTTCTTGTCTATGGAGATCCCGGTTTGGGTATTGTTTTTCGCCCTTGGTGTCTCATCAGACAGAGAGGTAGTAGATTTGATTGACTATAACTGTGATGATGCTAGTGTTGTGAATATTCTCTTTGCTTCTATTCGTGATGCTGATGGGAAATGTGAAGGCTTTCGCAGAGGTACAAATGCCATGAGTCACGTAGAAAAGGCAATTAAAGGCACCAAATTTCCACCTGTTGAATGTACTGAAGACTGCATTAGCAATTACCTCTTTCCCAATCTGAAAGGCCTGAAGCAAAGGGCTCGTTTTCTTGGCTACATGGTTAAATGTCTCTTACAGGGATATACCGGCCGCAGAAAATGTGAAAACAGGGACGACTTTAGAAACAAGAGGCTAGAGTTGGCTGGTGAGCTGCTTGAGCGAGAGCTAAAAGTGCACATTGCACATGCAAGGAGGCGCATGGAAAAGGCTTTGCAGAGAGACCTTTATGGAGATCGGGTAGTTCGTCAAATTGAACACTACTTGGATGCATCCATTATCACCAACGGTCTCTCCAGAGCGTTCTCAACTGGAGCGTGGTCACATTCTTTCAAGAGGATGGAAAGGATTTCAGGTGTTGTAGGAACACTTGGGCGTACAAATCCACTGCAGACAATGGCTGAATTGAGAAGAACACGCCAGCAGGTTGCATACACAGGGAAGGTTGGAGATGCAAGATACCCGTAAGTTCTTTTAACTCTTGACCCTTATGCTTTGCCATGCACAACGGTGTAGTTATGCCTATATTGTCATACAAAATGTAATAAAAGCTACTTTAGAGATAGCATCTGGGCACATCACTTCCATGTGCATAGTGCACTAGATATGAAAATTACTATTATGAATATTTTTAAAGGAAAGCATACGAACAATATAATGGAGCTTTCTATTACCGAAGCAACACTCTCTATAATTGGATAGTTAAGAGGAATCAAGAAAATGCTGATCAATAAAAAAACGAGAGGAATCTAGAAAATGGAGGAATATAAAATAGAATTGATTGAACTGGGATTATGAATATTACAATGAAGTTTGCGGAGATGGAGGCATAGCATTCTCTTTCATCATTCTTTGCTATCCAAGGGTGTCTCAAACAATAGGCTAATGTTAGTTAGGTTGATACTGGTTTTACTGAGCTCTTACTCCCGAGTTTCTATAATTGCAACAATAGGCTAATGTTAGTTAGGTTGTTACGGGTGTTACTGAGCTCTTACTCCCGAGTTTCTATAATTGCTTTGTGTTAATTGATGTATTTTCTTTTTTAAATCTATGCAAGGTTAAATGTAACACTTAAATGTTTGTTGATGAAGGGTTGAGTTTTTTCTAATAACATTTTATGGATGCAGACACCCTTCTCACTGGGGTAAGGTTTGCTTTCTCTCTACCCCTGATGGCGAAAACTGTGGGTTGATAAAAAATCTGGCCATTACTGGATTAGTAAGCACAAATGTATTGGAACCGATAGTTCCCATACTTTTTGATTGTGGGATGGAGAATTTGGTGGATGACACTTATACTTCTCTGCAAGGAAAGGATAAGATTTTTCTCAATGGGGATTGGGTTGGACTTTGTGAGGATTCTCTTTCATTTGTGGCAACTCTGAGGAGTAGACGACGCAAGAAGCGTTTGTCACATCAGGTTCTCACATATTCACCCTTTTCAGATTATTCTATAATTATGTACAGTTCAGTTGTGCTGATCTTGTCACACTCAAATTGAACTGTGGTGTGAGTACTTCAATTCAGGCAAACAGTTAATTTTGTTTAAAGATTTAACATCTCATTTTGCTTGTGCCTTGTAGTCTTTGGACACATTGGTGCTGGTATGAGATGTTGAATTGTTTATTCCATTATTTACCCAATACAGTAATTTGTCAAAACTTTAGTTTTTTAAAAATATCTGTTGCTCTCAAACTATTTCTTTACAACAGATGTTTGTATTTTGGCCCTTAAGATATAGTGTTTAGTTTACCTGCTGGCTATATTTTATCCTAGCTTTCCTAACCTCTTCAACTTTGGATACATATTTAGGTAGAAATCAAAAGAGACGAACAGCAAGGTGAAGTTAGAATATTTTCTGATGCTGGGAGGATACTGCGTCCTCTTTTAGTTGTGGAGAATCTGACCAAGATCAATGCAGATAAGGGGAAAGTTTACACCTTTAAGTCTCTTCTCAATAAGGGAATAATTGAACTTATTGGAACTGAAGAAGAAGAAGACTGTCGGACTGCCTGGGGTGTTAAATATCTCTTGGAGAATGAGGGGACTTTGAAATACACGCATTGTGAACTTGACATGTCATTTTTGTTAGGTTTAAGCTGCGGACTTATCTCATTTGCTAATCATGATCATGCTAGGAGGGTTCTCTATCAGTCACAGAAGCACTCCAATCAAGCAATCGGTATTTCTACCACAAATCCTAATATCCGGGTGGATACTTTGTCTCATCAATTGTACTACCCCCAAAGGCCTCTTTTCCGGACCATGTCTGCTGATTGCCTTGGAAAACCCGACTACTCGTACGGTCATAATGCAATACTACCGAAGCCCGAGTTCTATAACGGGCAGACTGCTATTGTGGCAGTTAATGTTCATCTAGGTTATAACCAAGAGGATTCCTTGGTAATGAATCGTGCGTCTTTGGAGCGTGGTATGTTTCGATCCGAGCATATCCGAAGTTACAAGGCGGAGGTAGATAACAAGGAGTCATCAGATAAGAGGAGAAAAGCTGATGAAATTGTAAATTTTGGAAAGACTCAAAGTAAAATTGGACGTGTTGACAGCCTTGATGATGATGGATTTCCTTACGTAGGTGCAAACCTGCAGAGTGGTGATATTGTTATAGGAAGGTGTGCTGATTCTGGGGCCGACCACAGCATCAAACTGAAGCACACTGAAAAGGGTATGGTTCAGAAAGTTGTCCTGTCTTCTAATGATGACGGAAAGAATTATGCAGTTGTATCTCTAAGGCAGGTAAGTGTCTAATATATTGAACTCACCTTACTGTGTGTAGACACATTTACAAAATCAGAACCTCTGTTATTAGTACAGACTACAAACTCATTAAATATTATTGCAGAATACAAACTGTTGCATTGAAAACGTTTCATATGCTTTTTTATATTTTTTTATTGAATATTTATTAAAAATCAGAACTTTTATTGTTTTCGATTGCTTTTCATTGAATATTTGATAAAAATCAAAACCTCTGTTATTAGTACAGACTACAAACTAATTAATATTACTTTTATTTCATTTATTTCTTAATTTTAAAGCTATTATTTAATGGTTATGTGACTATTAATGTTATATTTGTCTCATTCTATAAGTTTTTACACATTTCTTCTATTTTGAAGCTTGCACCTCATTATGGCTCGCCTTAGTAAAACAAAATGCCTCAATACTACTTTTAGCCTTTTTAAACATTGTGCATATGTTGTTGTACATTATTTTAAGGACTTGCATTTTACTTTCTAATTCTATTAAACAAATATGATGAAAAATCCTCTGATGCAATTTGGCTTCTCGGTGCAGATTCGTTCTCCATGTCTGGGAGACAAGTTCTCAAGCATGCATGGACAAAAAGGGGTTCTGGGTTTTCTAGAATCGCAAGAGAACTTCCCGTTTACAATACAGGGGATAGTCCCAGATATTGTAATCAACCCGCATGCATTTCCTTCAAGACAAACTCCTGGTCAACTCTTAGAGGCTGCTTTAGGAAAGGGTATTGCTTCTGGTGGTTCAATGAGATATGCCACTCCTTTCTCCACTCTCTCGGTTGAAGCCATCACAGAACAGCTTCACAGGTAACTGCTGAACCTTTGTCCAAACAATTTGGGAACCACAGCAGCATGCAATCTTTTAGGCATATATATACTTTTTATTTTCATCTATAGCTATACTATATTAAAAGAGGCTTAAAAGGGAAAAAAACTTTTGATTACCTTTTTACCCTTAATGCCCCCTTAAGATACCAAACAAATTAGTATTTCACGTACTTCTTCATTTAATTCATTTACATAATAAAAATTTTAAATAGTCAGTAAATTATTTTTTTTATAATTCTGGGTCTTATTTTTATATACAAAAAATATTTATTTTTTCATTAATAATTAATTGTTCATTAGTAATTTATAAAATTTGTATTATGTAATATTCATGTTATTAGTAACAAGGAATATACAAATGAATTTGAGAGACATTAATATATTTTCGAACAATCCATTAATGATATAATTGTTTCTTAGGAATGGAATAAAATCTTCTATAGTATTTCAAAAGCATCGTTATATAGTATCATTTCAAGCATCTAATTTTTAATTTAACACATCTTATTTTATGTACACTATGTTTGAGCACTAAAATTTATAATATATACAATAATTTTATATGTAATGTGTAAGGCTCATTATTTGGTCAGGGTCTACTGTTATTTAACCAAGAGTGTGGTTGATATGTTATATAATTCAAGGTGCAATATTTTTTTTCAAATCATAAGTATTAAAATTAATAGCAAAGAAAGAAAATGAATATGTTTTAAGTTTTTTTATATAGTTGGTGAATCAACAAAGAAACTAGATTTACCACGTGCAACGCACATGTGTTTCTACTAGTTAATACTAAACATATCTTTTATTTGTGAAGCAAGAAAAATATGATTTCACTGGAAAAAAGGATACAGTATACAGGTGTTAGCACTGGTAATATACAAGCAATTAAATGGGAGAAAACAAATATTCACATGGTAGTGACTGTTACAAAGTGTTGAATCAAGGTCCCAGCTCTCTTTCCACCAACAGTTAATTAGAGACGATGGAAAGTGTAAGGAAAATTAAATCTCTAACCAAAGATACAATTACATTGCATAAGAAGTCTTTGTAGGACCAGCAAAAACTCTGGCATTCCTGTCTTTCCAAATACTTGAACTAACACCACAAAAGCAAGCTCTTGGAGTGGTTGTCTCTACCTTTAGTTACCTAAAGATTCCACCCTCTATTTTTCTCCAACCATTTCTGTGTAAACACATTCTTAGAACAAGTGGTCTCATTTTTCATTAGGGTCATCACACAGTGAGCATCTGCGATCACTTATGCAGCTCCACTTGGTTAGGCTCCCTTTTTGGAAGCCTCAAAAGGACAAAAAGCTAAGTCTATTGGGACACCATACCAAACTAACTCAATTGCTTTCTTATTTTAAGGACGCACTGCATAAAGTCTTTGTTACTTTGTCGGTAAAGTTAGCAGTACATTATTCACAAAAGGCCCGTAAGGGGATTTGCAGCTCTAAGGACTCGATTCTAAAAGAGGACTCAAGCAAAGATTCTACCCGGGTTTTTTCGAAATCAAAACCCGAGAACAAGTATCTGTGCCATTCTAAATAGCTCACTTCAGTCTTCTAAACCTTCCACGTCTTTGGTTCTCACACTGCATCAAATGAGGGGGAAGTGCTTGTGATATCTTGTCAGCTTCTTCAACTTAATGGTATTTAGTTACAGGCCACTCCTTTTGTTTTATCTACTTAATCTATGCCTTCGACCTACGCCGCAATTATTGACCACTCTTTTCACGGCCTTCATTTTTGTTCTACTCGTCATTAATATTTGATCACTTAATATTTTTGTTGGATTACGATAAATAAAATTCATGATGTAGTAGATTCATGGCATTCTTCAAGCTGTCTCTGGGTTTTTATTCGGTTTCATTAATTCTAATTGACCTGTGGTCAGATGAACTCACATGGTGTTTAATTCACAACGCAGGGCTGGGTTTTCAAGATGGGGGAATGAGAGAGTATACAACGGCCAGACTGGCGAAAAGATTCGTTCACTAATTTTTATGGGCCCAACGTTTTACCAGCGGCTGGTTCACATGTCTGAAGATAAAGTCAAGTTTCGAAACACTGGTCCAGTTCATCCGCTCACACGACAGCCTGTGGCTGATCGGAAACGTTTCGGTGGGATCAAGTTTGGTGAGATGGAGCGTGACTGTCTCATAGCGCATGGTGCGTCAGCCAACTTGCATGAACGTCTGTTTACACTCAGTGACTCCTCTCAAATGCACGTTTGTCAAAAATGCAAAAACATTGCGAATGTGATACAACGGTCAGCAGCCGGTGGCCGTAAAATCAGAGGCCCCTACTGTCGGCTCTGTGCATCTGCCGACGACATTGTTAAGGTTAATGTTCCTTATGGAGCTAAGTTGTTATGCCAGGAGCTTTTCAGCATGGGAATTAGCTTGAAGTTTGATACCCGTCTATGTTGATTAGTTAATGTTGGTTATACTAATGGTGCTTGTACTTCGTTGTTTATGGAACTCTGCAACCAGTATTTTGCTAATATTTTGAAGTTTGTTGCATTGGACTCTTAGATTGTGTGCAACATTGCTGTTAGGCAATTATTTTTGAAACTTGAAGTACCTGACTGTATCCACTGTCACAATGTTTAGGGTAACAATCATAGACTCAAGACATTTATCAAGAGGGAAAAATTGTACTTTTTATACGAGGAACTTCTCAAGTGCAGTAAAACAATTGCCTATCAAAAGTTCAAAAAATTTCGGACATAACACGGAAATTGGGGACAGCTGACAAAGACGACCTTAATTTAATATCGTTAACTTGACGATTCGTCTGACTTGTGAATCAATCCGTCCTCGCAAATGATGGGAAAAAACTGCAGTGAAGATGAACATGTTCGAACAAAAACATCGTTAGAAGCCGCCATATTCAACCAGAAAAGGGAATCATCCATTCTCACATAAAAGGTTCTCGCAATGCAGTAGGCAGCTCTAGTTCAGGCTCAAGTTCGTCAGGCCGTGAGAAATAGCACTTGACCATGTCTTCACTCACCTCTTCCAGACTTGGTGGATTCCACTGCACGTTTGTAATCAAATATCAAGCATCTCTTCACACTTTCTGAACATTAAAAGAACAGATGAACATGGAACTACTCAAGAAATTTATGTTTCGGTACCTTTGGTGCAAAATCCTTATCCACCATTCTTGCTCTAACACCCTACCATGCACGTGAATAGAGAAGTCAACGTAATAAATAGATAAGAGAAAAATCCAGGGATAGACCCTAGAGAAAATAAAAAAAAAAGGAATTGGAGCTTGAATCAATTTTAAAGAAATTTGTCTGTCTTTTTTTACGAGGGGAAAAAACTAAGTTGTCCTTTTAATTTGAAAATTTTTCAGTTGAAGTTGATGCATGTCAGATCATAGTCTCACTAAAATATTTTGCTACACGCAGTCCATCAAGTGTTGATCTAAACGACACAATGGTAAGATCATGGTAAGATCAGAGTGTAGCAAAAAAAATTTGTTAGACCATAGTCTAGTACTGAGGAACTTAGTGTTTTCTCATGTGAAAATTGGCCACATTTCGTAAAAGAAAAAGTCAATAGGTCTAAATTTTGTTTTTCATTTCTCAGGTCCATCCAGTCACAAGTGCATAAAAATAAATAAAAAAGATCATAATACCTCGTAGAAATCGGTGGACACCCGTTTATATATTCCGTTGAGGGATATCCGGTACTCACGAGCCAGACATTGGTCGAGAGATTGAAACCTACCTTCACGGATCTGTGCAATGGATGAAGTAAGGTGTACTGAACGTGAAATCAAAAATGTAAATTGAGCACGATAAACATTTACAATGTGGTAACTCACAGATCTTAGTGCAACTTTCAAGCTCAGTGGTGAGGCTTCTCTTAATTTTTTCAGGGCTGACTTGCACCATTCATCATGAGAATTGGCTGATTCCTTTTCCTGTTCAGACAATTATCGTTCAGAAATTAGCAATCTTAGAGAAAATACGGTGAGGAGCTGAGGATAGACGAAAGATAAGATAAGTATTGTTATCTGCCAGAGATGGGAGCTCTGGAGTGAGACTATCAACAAATATTCTTGTAATATCTCCGATAGGATAATAAAGTAATTCAAGTACTTATACTCCACGCCCCCCCCCNCCCCCCCCCCATTCTTATCCTTGACTCAGCATATCTAGAACTTCTAAACAACTGGAGAAGTCCGACTCCTTAGGCGCAGTGTTTTCAAGGCGCAAGGCGCACTTCAAGGCGACAACCCTCTTGGTCGCTTGGAGGCGAGAGGCGCTAGAATGGCGTCGCCTGATCAAAGAGTCGTAATTTTATATGTATGTACGAAACTTAATATTATAGACTACACATCAAAATTATATAGATAACAAAGCAGTAAAGTGGGAAAATAAATAAACAATTTAATAGGCACTTCGTATATTGTGAAGAGTAGAAGTTTAAAAGTAAAAACTAATAGTTAAAAATATATATTATTGCCTATTTTAAATTAATAATAGTTGTACTTGCTATTGGAACTATAAAGTCTATACACATTTAATAATAAAATCTTATAAATTTAAAAACACTAAATGGGTAAAAGTAAAAACTAGTTGTCTTCCCACTAAAAGTAAATGCTAGTTGCCTTCCCCCACTCCAAGTATCTTCCAATAAAATGAAGACACCTCACACAAGTCAGCTTTTCTCCTTCTTCCCCCTTTCTCTTTCTTCTCCATTCATCTTCTTTGTTCCAGAGACCTTCAACACATTTTTCTTCCATATTCTTCCGATTCAGTCTTGTCTACTTTAGAAAAATCAGGTGAGTTCAACCAAGTGCTCGCCTGGGCTAATTGACACACGGCGCAAGGCACGACAATGGCGAACAAGGTGCTCACCTGCTTGAACGTGCGCGCCTCGGCAGATGCAAAGGCGCTGCATGGCTGCTCGCCGCGCCTCTCGCCATAGGCGAGTGCCTGGCTGCCCCTTGAAAACACTGCTTAGGCGACCACCAGCCCGCTCGAAAAAAGAGAGAAAAGCACACTTGTCTTTTGAAGCTCAGCTCAAACACTTCTTTCACAAATGGCTCTTTCTTTGGGTTGTTTATAATATTAATGTCAATATCTCAGATATGAATGGGTTATTATTACATAAAGATAAGGGCCTATTTGTTAGCATTTTGGAAAGGAGATAGGGTTTTGTGGTAGGTCGTATACTTGTTAGGTTTTTTTTGTGTTTCCCTTTGTATGCCTCTTGTATTTTTTACCCTTTCAGCTTTGAAATACATTTTAATGACCAGGAAAAAAAATTAGTAGTATATATCTTTGGATTTTGTTGCGGTGCATGCAATATATATTCAAGAGGGAATTCTATTTAGTTTTTCGGTTTTTTCAAATAATAAGGTTTGAAAATAGGTGTGTAGTATACAGAAATGGATGCCAAGACTAAAACAAAAGTAGCCAAGGAACTTGAACACTGCTCAGCAGACTCTTAATTGCATTTGGATTCCGGTATTCTCAAGAACTTGTCATTTCTCACACAGCTTCAAGTTAGAAATTCTTTTTCATCAAAGTAACTGTTTTTACCAGACTAAAAAGTTACCTGAATAACTTGCAATTTTAAACAATAAAAAGCTTAGTCTAGCGATATTAATAAAAAATAAAAATTAATGTTAAAATTTCATGTGAAAATATTTTTTAAATATATCTCTTATTTTATTAATTTGATTAAAAATATTTTATAAATTTAGTTTAAAGATTAATTAAAATTAATCAAAAAATTAATGTTAAAATTGCACGTCAAAATATTTTTTAGATAATATATAACTAAAATGACATTTAAGTAACTTCCAGTTATTTACACAAATTTACAATAAAACTTAACATGTACCAAACATAACAATCATTACTTATCACCCCCATCACATCATAGATTATCATGCATGATCAAACATGACAATCCTATTTTACAAGCAATTGAATTGCACGCAATTAAATTATCAACAATTGAATTGTGATGATTATTCTAGATTACGCGAACCAAACGGCCCGTAACTTCAATCAATTTGTTAATCTTATTTCATTTCTAGTGTCTAAGCTTATTAAGAACCTAGGAAAAAACAAATTGCAACGGGAGAAAATCATTGAACGAGTAAACACCAATATATGCTTACCAATGCCTCACTTATAAAAAATATGCTTACCAATGCATCCAGAATTTCTTCAATTGAGTCATGGCTGAAACATTTATCAATTGTCTCGATCCTGTGCAACGGTAGAAACGCAATAGGAAAAGAAAACATTCAGACTCAAGGAAGATTTTTTTTATAGGAGACTTAAATCACATTTCTTTTGTCGGGTAGAAATATATTACAAGAAGAAAAAACTTAATTTGGATTTTCTTTTTCTTTTCCTAATAGAAAACTAGAGATATTTATTGTGTATAAGATGTCCAGAAAAGAGAACTTTCCAGTCTTTACTTCTTAAAGAACATCAACAACAGCAAAAACTAAATCAGTAAGCAATTTCAAAAGAAACTGACATCAAAGCGTACAAGGAAGCCACAGAAATTAGAAAGTATGAGATACAATAAAACCTACCTATGGAGAACACTCTTACTATCAGGATAGACTAGATCACCATATTGAGCAAGAGATGTTTCGATGACAGACGGATCGTCTGTTATCAGTTTACCAAGGCGCTCTTCAATCAAACCAAGTCTCTGCCAGGTCAAGTTGTTAGTCAAGTTACACGTAATTAAGAATGATGAATTGGCTATATAGGACCATGAAGTACAGAGAACAACCTCATTAAGAGAATAGTGTGTAGCAAGGCCACAAGCAATCATTTCTACACCATTAAGCTTATCTCCTGTTAGAGCCAAGTATTCTCCTGAAATAAGAAAATGACACTGCATAATTCAATGGTTTATAAGAGGAGAGATTTACAATTTGAAGAACTTGAGTCACTGGTTTCTTATCGAGGAGACTGTTTCCTCTCCATATAAAATACACAAAAAATTAGCATCCTACTAATCATCTACATAAACCAATAGTAAAAAATAGCTTTTCAAGAATACTGTACAAATTTGTAAAGAATATGAAGTACCCAAGTAGCCAGGTAGACGAGAAAGGTAAAATGAAGCCCCTGCATCAGGATGAAAACCCATTTGAACCTCTGGAGTAGCAAAAACCTGCAATTCCAATAATGAATACTCGCCAGAATGACCTTGCTTTATACTAAATCAAAATACATGGATAAGTTCGTGCCATGAACACCAGATAACCTGAAACCAAAAGCTGTCATTTGTTCTTTTTTATTAGTAAATTTGACACTTGTTTTAATCATTTCACGTGGCTTTTTTTATAAGACTCATTTCATGTGATTAAAAATTATGAGATAAATAGTTTTCCCTTCTTTCTCAAAGCTAGCACAATCATGCAACATGCACGGCTTGGGAAAAAGTAAGAACACGAGATCATGGAGGAAAACAACTCGTGGATCAAACTCTTCGATTAAAGCTTAAACGGCCCCAACTCCATGCGTGTTACCCAACTAGTTACATATTATCTAATGCATTTAGAAAACAAAATTCACAGAAAAAGAAGCTTTAACCTAATAGTACCATTATCAATCTGGTATGAAGTAATAAAAAAAATGTAGCACAAAGCATTTTCCAAAGACTAGATCGCTCCACTTTTCAACCTCAAACAAACCCTATAATAGTTAATTGAGTGGAGATATGGTGATTTAATGTCTGAAGTCACTATTTAGAAAAGGAATATAAAACGGTCGAAATTATCACTGGGGGCGTCGCCATAGTCACATACAGTTTTATCAGTTACCACACAGAACATTCCTGGGAGTGAAATCCCAGCTCCGCTCCCCATTGTGATACCGTCCAAAAGAGCCACCTGTTTAAAAAGTTGACGGTTTGGTTAATACTCTGTGTTGGCTGAATAAAGATTACAAAGTAAATCATAGAAACACCAAACTTTTATTATTCAAAGCAATGAATGACTAGACCATGCATATCGGACCACATCAACATTTACAGCGTTAACTTCCAATTACACTTAATGAACAATAGTTCAAAATAATAATACAAAAAATATAAGAAATGTTTAAACTTTAAAGAGACAGGATAAAAAATGTCTAGCCAATCTTTATTTGATAACTACATTCCAGGACAAAGGAGGAAAGCATAACACAGTCTATTTTCTAAATAATTATAAGTAATAAACACGCAGATACATGTCCAATCAACTAAGCATTACTCACAGCATTTAGAAGGAAGTCTCAACACTCACATGAGGCTTCAGATATGTTCCTTGAAGATATACAAATTTGTATAATGTCTCAAAAAACATCTTACATTCTTCAACATTTCCTGCACATTGTCAAAAAGAAATAAGAAGCATGATCCAATCACTTTCACTTAGTAACGAGACCAAGAAGGAAAGGAAATGCTTTCTGACAGCAAATACTTTCTTCTAAAATGATGATCAAATTTGTCCGAAATGTCTATCCCCAAGTTATGATTCTTGAAATGAATGGTACGGAACATTATTGTCAAAAATTACATAACGTGGCAAGGACCTCCGAAGCCATATGATAAACTTTGGTCTACAAGTCCTATCTTGGTTATATTCCCTAGTCTGTCCAACAATACTTTTGGAAATGAGTATGATTTCCCCACTACTTTTCTTAGCTTGCAAGTGAAATCCAAAATGTTTCAAGAGGTGCATATGTATAAACTTAACATTAACGCTAATTAACGTTATTAAAATAACTAAAACCATATTAATTTCAAGCATCTTGTGTAATAAATCGAAGAGCAGCGATAATGTGTTTATTGCTAAAGCTTTGTGACAACCTCACCTAGTTGCTCAAAGGACATAGAACCAGAGACTCAAATTACTTCCCTTTCAAATAAAATTTAGTCTGATTCACATGCAGTTGCCACAACAATGGTTGCGGAAGAAAGGCATACAACTCAAGTAAGGAAACCCACCTTCGTTGAGCAGATGATAAAGGGTAACAACATCTCCCCCAGTACAGAAAGCCCTGCCACTACCCTTCAAAAATTGTATCAAGGAAATTACAAAGACCAGACAAAACTGAAGCAGTAAAAGTAAGTTGAATCTATTTTCACAAGTATTCTTTCCCGAAAACATTAATGAAATTTGACGCAGAAGACTAGGAAAAAACGTTTGGCGTAGTTCTGTAGCATCTGACTTTGGAAAGGATATTAGAGAATGCATAGGAGACGAAGGTTCCAACATTAGATAAATTGAGAATAATTAGAATGTAGGATGTGAAATGAGCAGAAATATAGTCAATATAGGGTACTACCTTCATCAAGACAAATCCAATATCAGGGTTCTCCTCCCACGATTCATAAAGCCTCTTCAGCCTAGCTGCCTAAAAAGGAGGGCAGTTTTTACACTCGCACCATTTGCGTACCCAGGTATAGTATACCAAACAAGAATTAAATTCACAACGAGGAGGCCAAAATAAATTATCAGAGGGACAAACCATGGAGTTAGTGAGAGCATTCAGAGCAGATGGTCTATTAAGAATGGCTGCTCTCGATTTCGGTCTTCCTTCAACTTGAACCTAGAATCACATAAACCTCTCATCAGTAAGAATTGTAAATGGCACCATCATTGTCTCTCTATAACTACTACTGACTCAGTGAGAGCGGCGATTAAAATTAGCTTCAGGAAAAAAAAGCACTCCAGTGAAAGAGCTGATGAAATGAGTTTCTAAAATGAATTTTGACATGTGCATAAAGAAAGTAGAAAGGAAGAAACGAACCTGCTCCTGAAGATCATCGTATTGAGCATAGTTCGGAAGAGCAGAAAAACCTCTGTGATTATAAACAGAACCAATTCGTTGAAACGAACACCTCCTTGATGATGCCAAAGCTTTAAACCTCTGCATTTCTCTCACTCTCTCTTACTCTCTCTGTGCTTTTTCACTACTGTTGTTTACTGTTGCTTCTGTCTTCCAGACTTTCCACTATGTTACAGCTCTCAAAAGTCCAGAGGCTCTTACCTTTCAAACTCCAGAGTCCCACTCTGAAACGCGAAGTAGGGTCACTGCACCGTAGTGCAGCTAGCAAATAAAACGACGATTGTCCACCGTCGGATTTGCAGACCATCTGGTTCTAGGGCTGAAAATGGCTGGGGGCTGAGTTTACTTGGGCTGATTTTGTAGATGTTCACTTATGCTTGGGCTTTTTATGGCCTACAGAAATTGTCAATTTTGGGGAGTCTGAATTTTAGTTTAATGATAAACAATTTCCTTAAAATCAATTAAATTTAATCATTTCCTGTTCGACTAGGCTGTTAACCCAGATGATTATAGTAAAAATTTTTTGTTTCCATTTGATCTAGAACTCGATCCCTGCAAATTCCTCATTCCCTGTTCTTGAGAGATTGAACACAAATTACGTTGAATATGGTGGCCATTCTAACTAACGGTATCTTTAATTTCTTGTATAATCTCTTTCAATTGCTTCTATGCTTTTTTTACCACAAGATCCGAGAAGTTGAGATAGAACGACTTAAACCCATAACCATATTGATATGGACATGGAACTTAATCATTTTTTTACAAATTGATGGAATAATGTAAACAAATTATTTACATCTGTGTAAGTTTCTAAACAGATCAATTTTTGGTCCTTTTTTTACCATTTTTGTAGAAAAAAAAATTTCACTCATTTTTTCAGTTCGAGCTGAAAAGTTAACTTTTCTTGTCATTTTCTGTCTCACTTATGCTTTCATGTAAAATTGAGAGATTATATGCCCACAAGAAATCATCTACCGTTTATTTACACAAATTCCTTACAAGTTTTTGAGAATGAATTATTAATAAAAAACATAACTGTTAGCTTCTTGCTGTGAACCTTTCCAAAAGCCATCGATTACTGACTTAAAAAGTTGCCAAAGGAAAACGAATTAATTTCCTCATTAGCTGGAAAAGGTAGGGCCTTGCTGAATTTCTCTAACTGGAACAGTATATGGAGAATTCCAGTCAGAATCAAACACTTCTTGAACTTGCTTGACAATTGCAGAGTTGTATGTTCCAAAGCTAACACCCGAAGTCACATAAAAATAATCCCAAATAAGATTACTGGTACCAATGTGAGCGCGAATATCGCTCACTGCATATTTCCCATGTTGGACCCTGGAAAAGCCAGGATATATGTTGTACGTCCTTGTTCCGTTGGAAAAAATGGCGGGTCCTGTTAAGTTGTATCCAGGGACCAGATAATACTTGATCTCAACTTTGCCAGCACAGTGATTGTACTTGGAAGAAGCGCAGAGGACGTTAGAGTAGAGGAGAGACTTTAGGTAGGGATCTGTGCTAATGATGAAGTGTGCCCAGTATGATACAAGTAATTTGACTGTTGCATTTTTTGAGAAGATGACCTATAGCAGATGATCTTTGTGAGAACACAAAAGTGTGAAATGAAAAGTTTTTATACTATGAGATGGGAGTAAAAGAACGGAGCTAATGTGCAGAGTGAAAAAAAATACTAGCATTTCTTTGCTAGAACCTCTTGATAACCAGAGCAGTTCAGGAAAGATTTATCAATATACCCAATCATACGGGATTCTAGTGAGCGATATTGTGATTTATGTCAGCATCTGGAAGTGGACACAAACAATTGATCATAGAATCATCCTCACCCGACTCATGATGGATAGATAACTAGGCAAGAACTAACCGTGATATTCCAAACACATTATTAGCAAGCCCTTATAGTTTTTGGATGATACAGCCCTCTTCACATGCATGTCTAGTATGTGAAGGTCCAACTGATCCAGATCACTTCATAGAAAAAACGGCCTATCTTAAATGATCCTAGAGTGATCATCATTCCTTGAAATGATAGTCAATGGTGACCTGAATAAAGAAGCAAGATAATTTCAGACGCAGAAATTATAAGGCATTGACTTAGGCAGCTACCTCAGAAATTGCAGACGAAAGAGATGACCAATAAGTTGCAGGAGTAGTAAATTCAGATTGACCAAGCCAGTCCATGGTACTAATCCTAACGGTACCTCCGTTTCCCACAGATTTAATCGTTTCGACCCACGCTTGTTCATCAGTCTGGAATCTGCCAAATAATAGCTGCAGCCATGTATGACTAGAAATTAGTGAAACACAAAAAAAAAATGCATGTTGAAGACTAATCCTCACTATTTTGGGTGCTGAAGTAGCTTTTTCCCAATCATGAATGAAACTACGACGACAACTCTAAACCTTAATTCTTAAGAACAAGAGTCAGTCTCCGACGTGCTGTAAAACAACTGATTAAAGGGAAACTATGTAAGTCTAAGTTAGCCACAAGCATAAAGGATATCATCCCTATATTAAACTTCAATACACGGGGCTTCACCAAAGAAGCATGTTCTTGTTATTCTTTCCGTGCAATTTCTTAAACAGTGAACAACTAAAGGGTAGGTCCAGCATTCCCATTTTGTTATCATACCATCACCGCCTCACCCATTTGGTTTCAAAAGCATCCAAGAGACCCACACATAATAAGGGTTAAACATGAGGTAAAGGTAGTTTATCATTTTCTAGTTCTTCAAAACAATCTCAGCTTTTTATTTAAGGAAAAGTTTCCGTATCTTAATTTCTGCATGTCCTTTATTGATACCAGGAATATGGAAAACTAACTTTCAGATAAAGCTTCTTATTATCATGGAAACCAAAACAAAGTTATCACCCTAAAAAAATGATGATAATTGACAATTACCTCTGGAGGAGCAAAAGAAAGATAGGACGACTGAGGCATCAAAGTAGAGCAGCTGCTTCCAGGTGTTTTGATTGACGTTCTAAACATATAAGGATCTGATATAAATGGATATCCTATTTCATGAAGAATTTTCGTATATGGAGGAAGAGGTGACCTGCATTAAAAAAACTTTATCCAGTTAACGGAATCTACAAGTTTATTTACACCCACTTATGAAGGTCGATAGCTCCTTTACAATAAAGTTTGTTAAAAAGAAAATAAATGTCTACATAATTATCGAGGTGCGTGTTTGTGGGCACATTGTGGAATCTAGTCAAAAGTGATACAAGTTTTCAGCATGAAATGTGTCGAAGATACTGCTATTACCAAATTATCAATATACATTAAGAAGATCAATTCACATAAATATAAGGCAGTATTAAATAAAGACATGCTTGCCTTTTGTTCTTGATCTGTATACACAGAAACACATTTTAAAAAGAATTCAACGGGAATTTCAGAAATTTCTAATGATAAGCCTTTGGCATACCTGCATCTAGATTTAGGATCAATGAAATATGACCAGCAAGGAACTTTTCTTTGAAGCTGCCACTGTTCATCAAATACCGTTCTTGTATAAGCTGAAGAATTAAGTGTCGAAAGTTTCCATAGGTTGTTGAAATAGGCCTCAACCTTCGCTGCTATACTTGGACAGCCAACGAGATATATTCCAAGTTCCTTTACCTAAACGCATCCAGTAATCAAAACAGTGGACAACATGGTTCAATATGAAACCACCATTCTTCTAGAAAACATTGCAATATAGAGCCTCAAAAAATGGCATCAAGCACACAGGGATAGGAAAAAAAACCATTTTCACCAAATGTCAATCAACTACATAAAAAAATTAAGATATTGATAGTTTATCACTACCTGCGTAAGAGATTTCCAATCCTGGTTTGCAGACCCAATGTATACATCTTGGCGATCTGAAATCCAAACTTTTGCATGGACTATGCCGGACCCATACCAGTCACGAAGTAATAAAGTTACATTCTTCACATTTGGCCTTCCAGAAGCAAGCTTCGCTGCTTCTTCATCGTAGTCGGGGTACACTCCCGAGTGTGATAGTAGCCTATAAAACAATATTCACATAAACATTTGAATACGTAGATGTGTGAAATACAAGTCAAATGTCTCTTTCAAATATGATATCTGCTTCTGCTATTATTAGAGACTAAGCAACTAGCTTGATAGAATTAGTAGAGTAAAAGTAAATGCCACACATATATATTCCAGTCGCTAAGAAAGTAGAAATGCACATAAGACTCGCGCAGACGAATCTAAACCGCTGCTAACAATCGTCTATAGAGAACATGATTTTATAAACCCACCNAACCCCCCCCCCCCCCCCCCTCTCCCCGCGGCTACTTCATCAAAGTCCAAATATATTTATGACGTCCACATTACAACGAATGGTTTCGCCAATTGCAGAAAACTGTGTCAATAATGAGGAGGTAGCTGATAATCCAAGGCAGAATGTACCTGACATTAACCCTGCGATCAGCAGCATTTTCAATGGATTTGTAGACATTATAACCTCCTGAGGCACCGAATCGATCTAAATCCGCTCTAGAGTATCCATAATCCCCGGAGCGAGAATCTTTTGGACTAGCTAGTAACTGCCAGTACTGAGCTATTATGTCCAGTCTCCGCGACGAGTTCCCAGCCAACCATACAAACACATCCTCTGTAAGCCAACCAACAAATAGAAAAAAAATCAACCAAAACAATAGCTCTTACAGTTTCTTTTAAATTCTCAAAGTCGAGATAGAGTATGAAAGTCGAAACACCAGTGTCTCAGCTCCTGGACTTAGTTTTCCCACGTTTTCTGGGCAGCCAATCATGAGAGAGAGTGATTATGAGATTACCGGTAGAGAGGACACCAGGGATTGGCGGGAGTTGGGGCATGGCGGTGGGAACTGATTGAACGAGGCACGCCTTGCATTGCTGTCGAGATTTGGAGAGAGCTGGCAGTGAGTGATTGGCTAATAGGATGAGAGCAACGAAAATGGTAGTTAGTATCGTTACTTTCATCTTTACCCCCTCGCTGTTGCAGTAGCACGGTACCTCTACCTCTCCGCACACCGTTTGCCAGACGGCATCGGCAGACTATATATACGCTAAAAATTGTCAAAGATAAAATGGAATATTCAAGGGATTCGTAGCCGTTGATTCTGGAAGATTAATTATTACCTTGACTTGAATTACCTTTTCAGCTTTTCTTTCATTTTTTAGCTTGCACAGTGGATATCCGTTTTGATTTTAAAAAAATAAATAAAATATAAATTTACTTTTTAGATTTTCATTTTCAATTAATCACACTCTTAGAAATCTAAATCAATAGAATTTTATTCTCGTAAGTGGGATCCAGATCACAATGTGACTGGCACCCTTAATAATTACTCATTTGAACACAATGTGACTGGCACTCTTAATAATTATTCATTTGAAATACATTTTCTTTATGAATCATTTAGTTTTTTTTAGAAATTTTTATAAACAACGAGAGTAGAAAAAATGATTTAGAATCTCTCTTGGCTTTTAACAAAATTCAGTTTTTTATATGATAAAAGACTAAGTTGTTCATTTAATTTAAGAAAAATCGGTTAAACCTAGTAACTGTTAGACCTGAGTCTAACAAAATATTTTCTTATTTCTCTTGCGCTGATAAAATAGAAAGTTTTGATTGGAATGTGGTTAATGCTAAACAAGGTAAAAAGAACAATAAACATATTGTTATTATGACTAATTCACCTAGGGTCAGGGGTGCTAAATATAAAATAATTAGATGTATTACAAATCGTGCTTTAAGAGATTTTATTTTCATCATAAGCTGGATTTTGTTTGCACTGCTGAACCTTTATGTAATTTTGATTCAGTTGCTTCTACTTTTTGGAGATCCCTTGGGCTACATTACATTTGTTCTAATGCTAGCTCTTTTCTTAAGTTATGAATCTTTAGATCTTCTACTATTCAAGATGCTATAGTTATTTTATCTCATATTCAACATATTACTATTTCTACTAGTTTATGTGGTTTTATCCATAGAATTTCTTTTGTTTACGGTAGTGCGAGTTACGTCACCCGCAAATCTCTTTAGAGTTCTCTTATGGACATTTCAGATTCTAATATTTCGTGGGGATTTTAATTCTGTTTTGGCTACTCATGAAACTACTGCTTTTAGTTCTTGTGAAGACTTCCCGACTGCTTTAATTGTTTGTAATCTTATGGATATTGAGACTAAAATGAGCTTTTTATACTTGAATCAGACAAAGTCGTCGCGGTATGATTCTTTCTTGCTTGGATAGGGCTTTGTGTTCTACTTACTTTCTCAATACTTGATCTCAAGTCTCTTGCATTACTCTACTGAGATTACACTCGGATCATCATCCAATACTGATTTCTTATTCTATGGGCATTTCTTCGGGACCTCGACCTTTCAGATTTCAGGGTATGTGGGTTTTTCATCCCTCTTTCATTGATTTGGTTCATTTAGTCTGGTCAACCTATATTGCAGGTAGTGGTACAAGAATTTTTGTTCAGAAGTTAAAAATTCTCAAGACAACCTTCAAAAAAATGAAATTGGGAGGTTTTTGGCAATGTCGCATTGAATGTTTCTTAAGATAATGAGAAAGTGACACTCATTCAATATAGGATCAGATCTGAGGGCTTCTCTGATACTCTTTTTCAGCTTGAATCTAATGCTCTTGCTGACTAAGATATGACCCTAGGACAATAAGATTTTTTTTAGAGAAAAAAGTATGGTTAAATGGCTCACGGAGGGTGATCGAAACCCTAACTTCTTTCACTATTTACTTAAACGTATATGGTGTAATAAGCATTTTTCTTCCATGAAAATTAGTTATAATATTTCTTATGATCCGATTTAGATTGATGAGTATGTCATATCATATTATCAACATCTATTTCATATTCTAGTGATTGTAGCTTGGATCTTTCTATTATTCGAGAGCATATATTTCTTCTTTGGGCAATGATGTGGAGAATGTGTCACTTCTTCATGTTCCTTCTTCTGATGAGATGAGGAAGACCGTGTTTGATATGGATGTTGGGAATAATGCCCTAAAAACATGTACTTAGTCATTTTTAATTTGAAATTAATGAAATTATATTTTTCTTATAATTGTTCTTTTGAATTATTGTTGAATAATTTATATAAATATCTAAAAATTCCATATTCATTAATGAGACTATGATCTTGTATAAGTACGAGAAAATTAAGATCACGGATAATGAATAAAATAGTCTACAACACACTAAAGTGTAGAATCTGTTGGAAATATTGTATTGCATTATAAGATTAAATGGAAAACAATAATACAACAATTCTGTAAATATATTGATTACAACAGGCAAATAATATAATTACGAATAACAATGTTAATACATAATTATGAAATGTAAATACTGTAAATATCAACGTTAAATGAAGTAGACAGAGTAACAGTATAATGAAAATCAAACCGAGTCATGTTTGCACAGATTCCTTAAAACAGTTATACCACCTCACTTGTGGTACTAAAGTTGATAACGGCGTCTGTTTTTCAAGATAAAACAGTTTGAGGTAGCTGAAGAGCATCCAATTTCACCACCTTGATCGAACTAACTTGTCAGAATTCTACCACCAGAGTAACGACGCAAAAACAAGACTTAGACTGAAAAACCAAATTGAACCAAAAATCGAACCAAGAAAACTTGAAGAAAAACTAGAAAAAATGTGGAGACCAAGAATTGAGAGAAAGACAGAGCTAGAATGCTTATTTGGTGTGTAAAATGAAGAGGGGAATGCCTCTTTTTATACTATTCATGGGGAAGAGGTGTCATAAAAGGTATTTAACCCATTAAAAGGCCATTTAACCAAAATTAAGTCCAAAAACATTTTTTCCTTTAAATTGAAAAATTAAAAATGTTTTGAGCGTTAAATTATAAAGAATATTTCATATTCTATGACTTGTGGGCTTCCTATGAGAAGGAAAAACAAATATGGAAACAGTTCATTGGCCCATATAGAAAGAGTTTCCAGCCTTATCAAGTTATCACCATTTATACAAACATCTCTATATATACCACTCTAACTATTCAGCCATTTCCAATGTGGGATTTCTATAATTCTCACTTATTTTTTCATTCTCATTTAGCTCACTTGGAGAGATAATTTTGCATTCATCACAAAGTCAATTTTGACAAATTAATAGTCGATTTCGATGTACTCACGGAGGAGAACTAAAAATCTGAAGACATTATACTTTTACGTAATGGGTCCCATCTAAAAATTTGTCCAAAATTGGCCTACGAAAATGGTGTACAAAATACCCATATTTCCAACAATTCCCCACATGAATGAAAATTGACAACCAACGACACGACAAACATGATGATAGAATTCTACGTTCCAAAACTTGCATAGGATAGGTAGGATTTACCATTTGAACATTCCCTTGTGTAAGTATGTTACTTTACTAGCTGACCAGTAGACACAATGTCTTTGAACCGTTCGGCCTTTTGTGTAAACAATGACATACTACACACATGAGTTATCTCTGACACAGTTCAGTTCTCATGATTATGTTTGTTTTGTCCATGAACATCCTCTTAGTTCTGCAACAATTTCTATAGAATTGTGCCCTTACAATTCATATAGAAGCGGCCCACTTTACTTTTATATATGTGATTTTTTAATTTAAGAGTAAACCCTCATTACTCCACTCGGATCTCACAATTTCTGAGCATAAGAATCATTAAAAACTCAGCTTAACTTGATCTCAATGGGTATCACTATTTTCATCATAGGAATGGATAGGGAAAATTCCCACAGTGACCCGGTTAAGTTTATACAATTAGATTGTCCCTTTGAAACTAGATCTTGAGATCTCCAGTCAACTAGGTTGGGTTTCCTTTGTACCAACTTATTTTTACATGGGCTTTAGTCTCATTCCCATCGATGACTTTTCAACCAACTCTCTATTTAACCCTTTAGTTAACAGATCCACAATGTTATCCTTTGACTTCACATAGTCAAGAGTGATAACCTTTGTCAAGAGTAGTTGTTTAATGGTTGTTGGAAAATGCGACCCACGCACGGTAAAGGCGTGGTGGCTTTTAAAAATTTATTACAAACGAACACTATGTTTTTTTAATAAAACAAAAACAAGCGCCTCACAATGATTTCTAAAATAAAAACTTTTATTGAAAACTCTTTTCAATCATGATCCATTGTGTATTTATATATTAAATCTAAGGCATACATGGATAGGAATCATATACCCCTTGTAGTCTATATCAAGCGTCATGGTAAACCAATGATCATGCGTTCCCACGAACAACGAACTTCGAGATCCACACCAAGATCTTTCAAATCAATCCTCAAATGCACTAGGACGTGTGTGGACATGTAGAATAATCAAAGACATTTTTTATGTCTCTAGATATACTCAACACATGAGATCTAGAGATTTACTGAGAATGATTAATTTAGTAAGAGAATATGATGATAATTTTTTCAGAGCTTTTTATTAACTTTTTAATCACAGAAAAAATTCACCATGATAGCAATTGTGTTCTCAACTCTCTATCAACACTAAGGCCAATAGAATAATATCTATATATTTTCTAGATAATGACATATCATATTTTTAGGAATAAACTAAAAATAATATTTAATTTCAATATTACCATTACAGTGGGACCCACTGTAAATTGTGCACAACTACAGTGCCGCGCCGTGGGCTATCACAATATCTCACGGCACTATGTGCCATAGCATTACTATATTGTCGAGTGGTACTACAGTATTGCACCCCTACTACTGCATGTCAATCTCTAATTCCCAATCAGTGATTGACACGTGACAATTATTACGAATTAAATATTTATTTTAATCAGATAAATATCTAGATATCATTTAATTCAAAAATAACATATTTGATTATCCATATCAACTAAATTATCTGTTAGTTCACAAATAACATATTTAGTTGATTCAAATTATCTAATTTCACAAATTAGATATTATGTCTCACTTATCGATAATTAGAAAATTAATCAATATTAATTATTTATATGTGTATATGTGTGTGTGTGTGTGTAATTGCTGAAATTTATAATTCTATTAGTTAATTCTTAATTAATTAATCACACATAATTATCTCATAATTACGTACTTGACCAAGAATAAAAATTCATTTTACAAGTCAATCATTTTCTCATGTCCTGAAATATTCACACTCTAGACTACGCAATACAGAGGTGACTTGGAGACCGTAGACCTATAATCCTAAGCTCCAATAAACTAGATTATTAATTAAATAATCTTAATTATTAATTTCATTATTATTTCACTTGCACTCTTAGAGATTATAGAATATATTTTATAGAGTATTCTTGTGTAGTACATTGATATAACCATTTCACGTAGCTCTATCATCTAATTATTGGTTCGTAAATTAGAGTTGGTCAAAATTATCATTTTACCCTTCTAATTACATATTGATCCTTAAGTACTATTAATTCATTAGTGAATGGCTAATTTATAATCGTATTATAAACTTGAGCTCAATAAGCATTCAGTTCCAGAATTAACACTTAAAAGAACCAATATACGATCTATTAGGAAAGTTTGGATTTCAAATCTTATAAGATCATGTTCCTAGTAATCCATATCACTGAATCTCCAAAATGAAGTCACTAGCTTGTTTTACAAACAAACCTTAACGAGTGAATCAAAAGATTCAGTAGACATGTATATGAGTTCATGACTACTTATGATTCAGACTGATCTATATATGATCATCAGATTGATGTGCATTAAATCTTTATGATAAATAGTACGTTAATAAAGATATTAATTCACATCGGTCATGTCATATATAATCTAATTATATAAAGTACTTTCACTAAGATATATATCCAGTTCAATGATCCGGATCTAGATCACATGCATTCATAATGCTTAGTGAACCGTACTAGCAACCATTATAAAAGATTTCATACTTTAATATGTTGCTGACGTTTTTATTCATTAGCTATGATCTTAATCATCTCGTACAAATACAAGATCATAGTTCTCATTAATGAATATGAAATTTTCAAATATTTATATAAATTATTCAACAATAATTTAAAAGAACAATTATAAGAAAAATATAATTCTATTAAATTTCATATTAAAATGTCAATACACATGCTTTGAGGGCATAACACCCAACAATCTCTCAATTTCCCTAAAACAAACGTGGCATCTCTCTCAACCCCATGTTACGCACAGGACTCTTAAATGACTTCGCATGAAGTGTCTGGGTAAAAGGATCAGTCAGGTTCTGATCAAACGCTAGCTTCATAACTCTCACATCCCTTCGATGCACGGTCTCTCTTATAAGATGATATCTCCTCTCTATGTGTTTTCCCCTCTTATGACTCCTCGATTCTTTAAAATTAGCTACCGCTCCACTGTTGTCACAGTATACGACCAGTGGCTTGTCAATGTCTCGAACTACTTCCAGATCAGTATAGAACTTTCTGAACCATACCGCTTCTTTCGCAGCTTCACAAGCCACTATATATTTTGCTTCCATAGTGGAAGCTGCAAAGATGGATTGTTTGACACTTTTCCAAACTACAACTCCTCCACCTAGGGGTGAATACGGATCTAGACATCGACTTTCGACTATCTATGTCTGATTGAAAATCAGAATTAGTATATCTAGTGAGGTTCAGGTCTCCACCTGAATAAATAAGCATATAGTTTCTCGTACTCCTAAGATACTTGAGAATGTGTTTTACTGTAATCTAATGTTCCAAACCTGGATTCAATTGATAACGACTGACAATTCTCACTACACAACAGATGTCGTAGCCAATGAATATACATACTTCAGACATTGAGTCTAACTTTCCAGTCTTAGGTCTAAGAACGTGAGCTGGACACCCTCATATATAGAAATGACGCAAACTGGATTTGGAGTCATTCCATAACTCTAAATGTGTCTTGCTTACAGACTTAGAAGACTCTACATTCAAAATGTTTGTTGCCATGTGTAATGCATATTCTCAAAATATAGTGGTAGTGATGAGTAGCTTAACATCGACCTAACCATATCTAATAAGGTTCAGTTTCTCTTTTCTGAAACACCATTTTGCTGAGGCGTTCTAGATGTTGTGAGTTGAGATAGGATTACATAGTACAACAAGTAATTCTTGAATTCTAAATCCAACTATTCATCACCTCGATCTAATCGAAGGGTTTTCAATGATTTACCTTATTGTTTTTCAGCTTCAGCTTTGAAGTCTTTAAACTTTCAAAAGCTTCAAACATTCTATGCATTAGGAAAGTATGACCACATATTGAGTAATCATCCATAAAAGTGACGAAATACGCATACCCACATCTAGCTTGTACTTTGATCGGTCCATAGACATCACTATGCACTAGCTCAAGTGGTTCCTCAGCTCTTTGGCCCTTTCTAGTGAAATGTTTCTTAGTCATTTTACCTTCTAGACATGATTCACAAGCATGAAAAGTTTCACCTTTTAGTTCTCTCAAACAACCATGCTTTGTTAACATGTTTAACCTATACAGATTAATATGTCCCAACCAAAGATGACATAGATACATGTTATCATCATCATGATAAACTTTTTGTCGTTTGTTACTTTTAGGATTTGCTACTTTAAATAATTCTGAATTATTTAACGCGCGTTCAGGCGGTTTAAGCATATACAGTCTGTTCGATACTTTTGCATGACAAATATTGAATCCATTCTTAGAAATAAGAAACTCATTACTAAATAAAGAAACTACAAAAAATTATTCATGCATTAACGAAAGATAAATCAAATTTCTCAAAAATCCATGAATATAATAAACATCGTTCAAAACTAAATAATTATTTCCAAAATTAAGGCGGATTGTCCTCAATGTTTTTGCTGATAAGAGCGCACCATTGCCAACTCTCATAACGACCTCGTCATCAGCCAGCTCCCTTGACGAATCAAGCATCTGTAAAAAAGAACATACATGGTTAGTGGCTCCTGAATCCAGTACCCAAGATGATAAATCATATTCCACTAAATAAGTTTTAAGTAAAAGTAAATCATATTTACCTTTATTTTTCAGCTCGGAGAGATACTTGTTCCATTCCAATAGCACTTTGACTATCACAGTGTATGCAAAATTGGTGGCACAAACTTTGTTCATCTAGGAATATCCTCTAGAAAGTGATGCAGCCACTCAACCTCCTCCCCACGTTTGTCAAAAGTTATAAGCACATATTCCATAGTGGATCTAGCTATAACAGTCTCTTTTGATGATTTCCATGCTACGACAGCAGTGGGAAAACATACCACTAGTAGACTTTGTATATTTTTTATCAGATATCTAATTCGCATCAGTATATCCTTTTAGGACCACTGGATATCTTGATTAGTACAGTCCATAACTCGGAGTATATCGTAAGTATCTATGTACTCTTATAATGGCTTTCCAATGTTCAACTCCAGTATTACTCATGAATATACTTAGTTTACTTACTGTATAGGTTATATCAGGTATTGTACAGCTCATCAAGTACATCAGACTACCTATCACTCTAGAGTATTCTACTTGAGAGATACTCTCACCTTTATTCTTGAAAAAATGTATACTTGTATCCATTTGTGTTTTTAATTCACTAGTGTCATCTTTGCAAAAATTTTCAAGAATAGAATTTACATAATGAGACTGGCTTAAAATAAGTTCATCTGATGTTTTTTTTATTTTTATTCCCAATATAACATTAGCAAGTCTCATGTTCATTATATCAAATCTAAACATGTCTTTCATAGATTTGATCGTCTTATCATTACTCCCAACGATAAGCATGTAATCAACATATAAACACACAATGACATATCAATGTTTTGTATCTTTAACATAGATACATTTATCACACTCATTGATTTTGAATCCAATTGACATCATGTGACTATCAAAATTCTCATGCCATTGTTTTGGTGTTAGTTTCAAACCATACAATGATTTGACAAATCTACAGACTTTTTTTCCTTGCCCAGGAGCGGAAAATCCTTCTAGTTGTTCCATGTAGATTTCTTCCTCTAAATCTCCATTTAGAAAGACTGTTTTCACATCCATTTGATGTACTTCGAGATTTCGTAAAGCTACAATTGCAAGTACCCTCCTAAGAGAGTTTATTCTCGACACCAGAGAATATGTATCAAAATAATCAAGACCTTCCTTCTGCCTGTAGCCTTTAATTATATAGTTTATCCTTGTATTTATCAATTGATACATCAGCTGGGAAGATCCACTAGTTCCTAAGTATGATTTTATGAAATGGAATCAATTTCACTATTAATGGCCTCTTTCCAAAAATGAACTTCATTGGAGTTTACAGCTTCATTGAAAGTTTTTATTCACTTTCAATCATATAGGTTAGAAAATCAGGACCAAAAGACTTTTCTGTCCTAGTTCTTTTACTCCTTCTAGGTTCTAGCTTGACTTCTTCATCTTGGTCCTCACTCTCTTCTTCATCAATAGTCTCACAAAGTTTTTTTGAAGAGCTTGACTCTTCCTTGGATTTGTAAGGAAATACATGTTCAAATTGATGCATTCTTAGACTCCATTATCGTGTTCTTGTGAATCTCAAGATTGCTAGATTTGTACACAAAGAACTAAGACGCACTACTGTTATTTGCATAACCAATTAATGCAATCGACAGTTTTTTGTCATATCTTCATCTTTTTGGGTATAGGTACATCATTTTAACGATGTATCCCCATATTTAAAAGTATTTGTATGAAGGTTTTCTACATTTTCATAACTCATATGGGGTCTTTCCCTCTTTCTTTTTTAGTATCTTATTCAAAAGATAGTTTAGCTCTCAAAATGACTTATCCCTACATGTTTTGAGGTAATCTAGAATTGATCAACAATGCATTCGTCATTTCTTTCAAGGTACATTTTTTACGCTCAGCAACACCATTAGCTGAGGTGAATAAGGCATTGTGGTTTCATGTATAATCTTATATTGAGCACAAATCTCAACAAACGGTGATTCATACTCACCATCTCGATCACTTCTTAGTACCTTAATTTTCTTATTCAGTTGATTCTCAACTTCATTTTAATAGAGAATGAATTTCTTCATAGCTTCATCCTTGCTCTTTATCAAATATACATAATAATATTTTGTGCTATTATCAACAAAAGTAATAAAAGACTTATTATCACCTCTTGTTTGTACAAATTTTAAATCACATATATCACTGTGAGTTAAATCAAGTGGTACGATGTTTCTTTCAACACTTTAGAATGATGACCTCGTTAAGTTTTCCTCAACACAAGATTCACACTTGTGTTTGAATGAATATGAAATGTTGATAAATGATCCAAGTTAATTAATTTACGTAAAATATCAAAATTAACATGACCTAGTCTACCATGTCATAAATTGGAAGACTCAAGCAAGTAAGCAGAAGAACTTGTTTTATTAATATCAGGTTTGACCAAGGTCATTACATTGAGTTTGAACATTACGTCGCTCATATAACCCTTACCAACATACATTCCTCTCTTAGACAAAACAATTTTGTTTGACTCTAATATTATACGAAATCCATGGTTATTCAGGAGTGAACCAAACACAAGATTCTTTTGGATTTCAGGTACATACAGGATATTGTTCAGAGTCAATTCCTTCCCAGAAGTCATATTCAAAACCAATTTTCCTTGGCCTTTGATCTTAGAGGTGGCCGAGTTTCCCATGAACAACTTTCTCCATGCTCATTAGCTTCGAAGGTAGAGAACAACCCGTGATCAGAAAACACATGGCGGGTAGCTCCAATGTCAATCTACCATTCCTTTAGATTTAATCCAACCATGTTGACCTCAGAGACCACCGCTGAGAGGTTGATATAAAAAAGGTCTTGAGCAATGTTCTCAATCACATTAGCCTCATTGTTTCTCTTAGGAAATCTACACTCAGAAGATTTGTGACCCAGCTTGTCACAATTGTAACACTTACCTTGAAACTTTGGTTTCTTAGAAACCCCTCCTTTAGGTCCCAGCTTGTATGGACGCTTCACTTTTTTGTTGGTCTTCTTGGTTTTGGAACTATGACCATGCTCCATAATGTTAGCATTTGCTACAATAATAGGTTTGACAATCTTCTTTCAGATAGCCTATTATCTTCTTCGATTCGAAGTCGAATAATAAGATCCTCAATGTTCATTTCCTTTCTTTATGCTTGAGATAATTCTTGAAATCCTTCCACGTAGGAGGTAATTTCTCAATAATACAAGCCACGTGAAATGATTCACTCAGCATCATTCCCTCAACATGAAACTTGTGCAGGATAATTTATAGTTCTTACACGTGACTAATCACGGTTTTAAAATCCCCCATTTTAAACTCTAGAAAGCGGGCCACGATAAATTTCTTGGCTCCTACATCCTCAATCATGTACTTTCTTTCAAGAGATTCTCATAGCTTCTTTCTTGTTTTCTTGTCAGAATAAACATTATACAAGGAATCAGTATAGACCATTTAGTATGTAATTCCTTCATAAATAATCGAAATGTTTCCAAGCATCAATAGCATTGATCGTTTGGAAATCTTGCTCATCGTCATTGAGCTTAGGAGCTTTTTGAGTCAAGCATTTTGCCAGATTTAGCATGGTCAGGTTGAAGAGAATCTTTTGTTGCCAGCGTTTGAAATTCAGACCATTAAATTTCTCAAGTTTCTCTCCTTGAGAAATAGGTATAGGCATCCGTGCCATACGGGCCACATGAGTCACAACAGGGTTCTACACACTCAGGTTTTGCAAATGAGCCCCAACAGTAGGGTTCTGCCCTCAGCTTTCAGCAGTGTCCTAAGACACCTCTGGAAGAAGATGATATGAGAAATGTTCCTTATGCTTCATTTGTTAGTAGTCTCATATAAGTAATGTTGTGTACAAGACCATATGTATGTTATGTAGTAGAAATTGTCAGTCGTTATCGATCAAATCTTGATTTAGAACATTGGATTGCAGTAAAGCACACTCTCAAGCATCTTCGGAGAATGAGAAATTATATGTTTGTTTATTTAGGTGGAGACTTGAATTCTACTGGATATACTGATTCTAATTTTCAATCATATAGGGATAGTCAAAAGTCGATGTCTATATCAGTATTCACCCTAGGTGGAGGGGCTAGAGTCTGGAGAAGTATTAAACAATCCATTATTGCAGATTCGACTATGGAAACTGAATATATAGCGGCTTGTGAAACTACGAAAGAAGCGGTATGACTTAGAAAGTTATATACTGATTTAGAAGTAGTTTCAGATATGGACAAACCACTGATTATGTACTGTGACAACAATGTGGCAGTAGTTAATTCCAATGAATTGATGAGTCACAATAAGGGCAAGCACATTGAGAGGAAATATCATCTTGTTAGAAAGATCATACCCCGAGGAGATGTGACTGTTATGAAGATAACATCAGATCAAAATCTGGCTGATCCCTTTACCAAGACACTTCTTGCGAAGTCATTTGAGTGTCATGTGCAAAATATGGGGTTGAGAGAGATACCACATTTTCTTTAGGGCATGTTGGAGATTGTTGGGCATAGTGCCCTCAAAGCATGTGTTTAGATATTATTAATTTGAAATTAATGACATTACATTTTTCTTATAATTGTTCTTTTGAGTTATTGTTGAATAATTTATATAAATATTTTAAAACTCCATATTCATTAATGAAACTATGATCTTGTATTAGTACAAGAGGATTAAGGTCATAGATAATGAATAAAATAGTCTGCAACATATTAAAATATAGAATCTTTAATGAATGATTGGTAGTACGGTTCACTAAATATTTTTTGAATGCATGTGATCTAGATCCGGATAACTGATGTGGATAGACATCTTAATGAATGTACTTTATATAATCAGATTATATAGGACTGGACAATGTGGATTAATATTTGTATTACCTTACTGTTTATCATAAAGATTTAATACACATCAAATCTGATAATCATATGTAAATCGGTCTGAATCTTGAGTAGCCATGAACTCCTATGCATGTCTACTAGATATTTTGATTCACTCGTTATGGTTTGTTTGTAAAACAGACTAGTGGCTTTTATTTTGGAGATTCAGTGATATGGATTACTAGAAATATGATCTTAAAAGATTTGGAATCCAAGTTTTTCTAACAGATCATATATTATTTTACTTAAGTGTTAATTCTAGAACTGAATACTTATTTAGCTCAAATTTATAATACGATTATAATTGATCATTCACTAGTGAATTAATGGTGCTTACAGATCAAGAGATAATTAGAAGGGTAAAACAATAATTTTGACCAGTTTTAATTTACGAACCAATAGTTGGAGGATAGAACTACATGAATTGATTATATCAATGGACTACACGAGAATACTCTATAAATATATTATGTAATTACTAAGAGTGTAATTTTATATTTATAGTAGAGTAATAATAGAATGAATAGATAATATTATTTAGTTAAAGAGTTTTATTAATAATCTGATTTATTGAAACTTAGAATTATGGGTCGATGGTCCCCGAATCACCTCTGTACTGCACAGTTTCAGATGCGAATATTTCAGGATATGAGAAAATGACTAACTTGCGATAGGAATTAAATTTCGAGGACAAGTATATAATTATGAGAATTATATGTACTTAATTAATTAAATTATTTATTGTAATTTTTGGCAATTCAAATTAAATAATTATATCGATTAATTTTTGTGTTAATCAATAAGTGAGACATCATATTTTGATTTATTAAATTAAATAATATTAAATTATTATGAGATAATAATTCAAATTTGAATAAACTAAATCTGCTATTTATGAACTAACAAATAAGTTATTTGATAGGGATGATCAGATAAATTAATTTTAAATTAACTAGTATCTAGATATTTATCTTATTAAAATAAATAATAAATTTATAAAAATTGACACGTGGCATGTTGGAGTGTCCATGCCAATCACTGATTTTTGAATAAGATATTGACATGAATTATTGTTGTGCCACAGGGCACTACAATGGTGCTGTGAGACACTATAGCTCTGCACAACACACTAGAGTACCGTGTGGCACTGCAGTGTTTGCACCAATTGCAGTGGATCCCACTGCAATGGCATATTTGTAAATAATTTATTATTTATATACACCTTAAAACCTAATGAGCCTTGACTTAGAATATATAGATATATATTATTCTATTGGCCTGATGAGGTGTCTGATTAAGTGATTGAAGCATTCACTGTGATTAAAAGTTAATCAAATACTCTGTGAATACTCTAATTCTTTTTCAGAGTTTTTGTCTCACAAAAGTCTTTCTACAAATCTCTAGATCTTATGTGTTGAGTACATCTAGAAACAGAAAAATGTCTTGGATATATTCTATGTGCCTACACATTTTCTAGTGTGTTTGAGGATTGACTTGAAAAATCTTAGTGTGGATCTCATAGTCCGTTCCTTGTGGAACCTCCAGTTCGTTGTTGGTAAGGACGCTTGATAGACTACAAAAGATATAATTCATATCTTTATATGTCTTAGATTTAATGTATATATATAATGGATCCAATGAGAAAAAATACTTTTCATTAGAAGTTTTTTTTTAAACTGCGGTGACGCGATTATTTTTTCAATCAATAATTTTTTTTAAATAAACCGCATACGCTACGTGTCTTGATTTCCAACAATGGATTCTCTTAGTGCTCTAGGTCCAGATGGCTTCTCAGGTAAATTTTATTGTCATTGTTGAGATACTATGGATCAAATTTGGTCTTGGTTGTGCAAGAATTCATTCGTACTAGACAAGTTTTACCATATTTGAACTAAAAAATTATTGTACTTATTCCGAAGATTCCTAATGCTATAGTGATTGATCAGTTTCTTCTTATTTCTTTTGGTAATTCTGTTTAAAATTATCGCCAAGATTATTAGTGATTGTCTTTTTGTTATTTGCTCTCGAATTATTTCTCCCAATCAGTATGGTTTCATTAGGGGACGTCAAATTGTTGATTGAATTGATGATACATCTGAATGTTTTAATGTTTTGAGCAATAGTAGTCGTGGTGGTCATTTGCTATGAAAATTGACATTTGTTAGGCTTTTGATTCCATCAGTTGTAAAATTCTCTTTAAGGTTATGATGTTTGGATTCTCTAAGCATTTTATTGCGGGGACTAATAATATATTTGACTCAGCGAGGATCTTGGTGCTTGTTGATGGGTCTCCTAAGAGCTTTTTCAAATGTCACGAGGTGTGCGTTAGAGTGATCCCTCTCCCCACTTCTTTATTGTTTGGCTGATGACTTTTTGAGTAGATATCTTTCAAATCTAGTATATTCAAGTTCATTGGTTTCAATATCTTCACCAATTGGGATGCGTGCTCCGACTTACTTCTTTACACGGTTGATGTTCTTCTTTTCTGCAAGGCTTCTTTCAAAAGTCTACAAGTGGTTTTAGATGCTTTTTAAGCTTCATGGTTCTCTATCTGATCAACGGGTTAATTGGGATAAATCCTCCATTTATTTTGATAGGGGCATCTCAGAGACTCGTATTATTGATTTTTTTGTCAATATCTAGAATGTGTAAGAGATGAGATTTCATAACTTATTTAGGGGTTCATCTCTTTATTGGTATGCCTAAACGTCAGTGGTTGATCCCTTAGGCTGATAAAATTAAAAGCAAACTAGAATCTTGGGAGAGTTTTTTAATGACAAGAAGATTATTTCTTATTAATTCGATGATCTAAGGTTCATTTTTGTATTCATTTAAAATTTATTGTTGGTCTTCCACTCTTTTGAAAGATTTAGATACTTTTATTAGAAACTTATTATGGATAGGTTCCGTTGATACTCGTAAGTTTGTTCTAGTGTTTTGGAAGTTTTGTTGCAAACCTAAAAAGGAAGGTGGTATTGGTATCAAAGATCTTTGCATTCTTAACAAGACATTGTTAAAAAATCACTCGGAGGTTGTTGACTGAGGACTCTATGATTTTCAGTTATCTTCGTGCCCCTTACTTCATACAGGATCACCGACCGAGGTCATGGAATGTTTCTTCTTCTGTCTGACCTGGCCTAAAATGTCATTATACTCATTTGACGCTTGAGGCTAGGTGGTTGATTGGTCGTCACTCTAAAGTTCACTTTTGGATAGACAACTGGTTGGGAACTCCTTTAATTGATTTGATTGATGGTCGTCATTTGTAACATCCTCCTTTGGAGTGCCTTGTGAAAGATGTGTACACTGATCGAGGGGGTTGGCGTCTCCCAATGTCTTTTCATTCTTCTCATCTTACTGAGGTTGGAAATTTTGTTAGTTGGAGTAAGCAAATTTGGAAACCATTTATTTAACCCCCTCATTCTATCCCTACTTGGCATTTATTCCATGGAAAGATGTCTACTGACTATGCGTTGTGTGCTCGTGCTATATTTTCCCTTCTCGATGCCATGTTTGTTGTGCTGCAAAGGAGGACTTACGACATCAATTTATAGAATGCTTTTTTTCTCGTGGACTATGAGATGTTGCGTCAAGTATTTTAAGGAATGATATTAAACTTGACGGTATTCTTTCAGATCTTTGGCAGACGGCAATGATAATGTCTTTTAGCACACAATTGAAAGCTTTATGGCAGACTTCCATTATTATCGTATTTTAGTGGTGTGGTTCCTTCGTAATCAAGCCACTTTTGAGGAGTAGAAAACATGTATTTCCTGAAGCTCTTGCCTTGCTTTGACGTTAAGTTCGTGAAGCATAATCCCTTAAGATTGGCATGACGCATACTTGAATTGATGAGCTTTTGTCACTTCAACAGTTTTATATTCCAGGCCGTCCTTCTAGAGCCTCGCATATCTTGGAAGTTTTTTGGTGTCCCACCATCAGGTTGGATTAAAGTGAATACAGGTGGAGCGACTTTCGGTAGCCTTAGGCTTATAGGTTGTGGAGGCTGTTTTCGATCATTTAGAGGTTTTGTTAAGGGTTGTTACGTTATTCACCTTGGCGTATGTTTTGCTTTCGAGGTTGAGTTGATTGGTTTTATTCATGCGATAGTTTATGCTTCGACCTTTGGATGAAGACAATTACGGTTGGAAAGTGATTATGTTTATGTGATGTCCATTCTTCATTCTAGATCTCAAAAAGTTCCCTGACGTTAGCGTACTACTTGGGATAAATGTTTAAATTTCATCGATTAGATAGTCCTTGTTGTCACTCATATTTATCGGGAGGGTAACTGAGTTGTAGATTGTTTGGTATCCAGGACCCCTAGTATAGTTACTCTTGTAGGATTGATATGACATCTCTTTTATTAAGGGAAACTAGTTTAAAAGAAAGGTTTTAAAATTTGAAAAACCAATCGCTTGAAATAAAGTCATTGATATAAATAAACAATCAAGCAATAAATAATAATTACACAATTAAATAATATGTGAAAGTTTAAATGCGTAGAATAAATATATAAAATAATAATGCTGTGAAATGTGGAATAATAAACTTGCAAGTAAGTTAATACGAAAAGTAAAATACACATATATGTACATAGAGCAGATAAGAGAGAGAATCAACACATATTATTTTTACATGATTCAAAAAGCTTATCCTTATGACCATGCTCCAAGGACCCCCCTTGAAGATTATTCCTAAATGATATTTTGAATAGTGAAGACCAAACCTTTACAAATTATATTGGCTTATGGTGCGAATCAACCCTTGACAATGCAGCTCGGTCGAGATATTCAAATCTCTTACAAAATATCTCTCTCTCAAAGAGTATATCTTTCAACTTTTCACTCACAATTCGTACTAACTTCTCTTTAGAAAATATCTCAAAGTTTCGCTCAAAATACAAGCCTTTTAAAAATAAACACTACAGAACTTCATCGGAGAGAAGTGGAGAGAAGTGAAGATGTGTGTTGGAATGAAAATGTTGTGGGGTATATATAGTGTTGAAAAAACACCACTGAAATTGGTTGGACCGGTTGGAGAACTAGACAGACCAGCCGTGAATTAAGGAAGATTTCCTTATTGACAAGCCAATCACACTGGTTTCTCCACCGATCTGACCGATTTTAGCAATTAGGCAAGTAACTGTCATAATTACAAAACCGGTCACACTGGTCAGGAAACCGGTTAGACCGATCTTAAATTGGTACACGATTTTTCCATTGGTTGACAGGATTGACCTCTAAAATTGATCTGGATTGGATATAAATCTGGAGGTGAAGCGGACCTTGACATTTTTACACAAATCTATCCGGTTTGATCTTCAACGGTCTGGTTCATAAGCGGTTCGATCTGGTTCTAAATTCGTCGGAACATGTTGAGTTCAGAAAATTTTGATTCAAATCATTTAGGGTTTATTTGTTATACTTTGTGCCCTTCGAAATATGGCACGCATATCTCACTATTTATAGTTTTGATTGTCATTTATTCTTTTTGCATAAACGTTTAAGATTAAGTGTTTTCAACCTTATTTGCACATTATTTAGAACCTACACAATTAGTTAAAATATTAGTCAATGTATTATTTATCATCATCAAAATTATCACATTGACTAGGGTCAACAACTTCAACTTGATGATGGAATGCTCTGAATTTTTGTTCATCGTTTGTTTCCGATGATATTTGTAACACGCTTTTAGGTTTTGCTAATTTATTTCTTTATGTATTCTTTTGTTGACTCTTTTATTTTATTTTAATAATATATTGTGTTAAATGATGAGGGTGCTACGGAGGTGTCAGTCTAGCTGAGATGTCCTTGTACACCTACTGATTCCTTCCACTAAAAACCTTATATATAAAATTGGTAAATTTCAATAGTAGAATGCCACATTAAGGTTTAGCAGTAATTTTTTACTAGACCAAAGTCTAGGTCATGGATAATTTAGTCTTCTCTCTCATAAAAAAATCAAATTTCGTTAAAAAGTTAGAAGGATCCTATTTTCATTTTTTAATTATCATGAGTGTTTTCAAAGTAATTTTTCTATATTTTTGTCATATTTACAATATTACGAGTAACAATGATGTAGTAAAATTGCTCCTCTCACTAACTCCTTTGTTCATGATTCGTGATTGAAAATCAAAATTAGTGTCATTCTTTTCCCACTCGTGGTGTATATGGTTCCAGCTTACTCCTTGAATCAATGGTTACTCCTTGAATCAATGGTTGAGATTGTGGGGGCATTACTGTTATTGGAAAATTCATGGATGATTAAGTTACTTCGTTTTGCTTGTGAAGCAGATTATGAAATCTAGATTGATGGATATTGAAGGAAAATAGTGATTTGAGATTAGAAGAAATACTTTGATGGATATATAAGGAGCACAACTATTTGCGATGTCCCGGTTCACCCACAGTGATCAGAGAGAGACAGAGAGAGAAGAAACAATGAAGAACAGAAGGGACTTGCTTACCTATTGTAGAAAAGGTAGGGACCCAACTGACTACAACAAATTTGTAGGGTTATCCATGTAAAATTTTTCGTAAGGGGTATCTGTGTAAAAGTTTGAAAGTGCATGGAGTATTAATCTCAAAATAACTTTTTTGATCTTTTCTCACCAACCCCTAAGTTCCAACTAAGAAATAAGAAATGATAAGCTCATTATTTTAACTCGCCCTCGTGTTCCTCGAATAGATCTTTTTAGTTATTTGATGATTGTTAGTGTTTAATTCTATTTCAATGGGTGTATGGTACGAGGGGAAATTTTGAAAATTTCATGCATGTTACGGCATGCCCATGTTTGGTTAAAACGTATGGAAAGGATGTCGTGTTGGAATTAGGTCCATAAAGTATGGTATAATAACTATTTATGAGTATTTAGTTATGACATTGATGTATTACTGAATTTTATGAATAAATAAAAGTTTTCTTTAATTAAAGTATGTTTATATTTACTTAAATCCTGGAACAGTTGTCAACGAAAGAAGAGTAACGACTGAGCGATCTTCCAGACAAACTATTCTAAGATAGTTCAAAATGTATTCGCAGTCTTAGGATCGACTGGACAGTCGAATCCAATTACAATTGTTAGGTTGAACAAAATTATTCTGGTCTCGGGGCATGGGAGTGGAGACTCTAACGATTGAACTAGACATGCTATGGAACTTGTTGAATAGACCATTAATAAATTAGTTTAGAGCAAAGTCATTTATCTAGCTCTGAATCTAATTGTTACACCTTAAGGGTATTTTCGTGAATACAAAACTTGACCTAGCTACTTGCGGTCTTTGATACGCCAAAGGAGTGAGTTTGAATTGTCAGACTATATCTCGGCTATTGGAATCGTGATTCAACTATGTTGTTGTTGTTGCGTGGTTCACAGGTATAGAATTCGTGATAAGATTGTAGTAGCAAAAATATCACCTTATGATTTATTGATAGATGTGTGAATAAATAAATCGGACCTAGTACTCGATGACATAAGTCATTGAATAAGACATTGTAAATTGTATGAGACACTTCACTGATATGTCTTTCTTATTCACTGTCAACAAAAGAGTTAAGTAAATAATAGCTAGAGGAGTAAAATGATAGTTTTACATCTCACTCTTGTTACTGATATTCACGAAGGGTAACGTGATAAAATATCATGCGGAACATGAAATATAAATGCTTATTTGCACCAATAGAAAATGTAGCGTGCATGAATCGAGAATTGATTCAGCATCGGACCTATAGTGGAATTGTATGATGTCGGAATTAAATAGGTCGAGAATTTATGTAGATAAATTAGTCGGGTATTTAAATCTCATAACTTTATTCAAATGAGTTCATTCAGTCTCAGAAGTAGCTCATAAGGATATGAATGAGAAACAACATCAGTTGGATCAAAAAAATATTTTGGACCAAGGTACACTTCCCGAACTCATATGTGATGGATGTCATCACTAAATTGGTGAAGACCAAAATTAATGTTCAAATTAATCATTTTGTTATTTTCCAACTATTGGATAATTAGTAAATAAAAAAAATAAATTAATTAATTGAGAGGGATCAATTTAATTTATCAATTTATATTGATGAATTTGAACATAGTCTTGGCTTTAGGAGATATGTAAAATCGTAGATTGTAGCGCAAGGGAGGTAAATTTCAGTTTTATCATATAGGGGTATATGGGTAAATTATGTAATTAATATAAAATGGTTACAAACCTAACCCTAAACTAAGCTAAGTGTTAGAGAGAGCAAAAAAGAGTTTCTCTCACCCCTCCCTACAGTTACCGCTGAAAACGAAGAGGAAAAACAGAAAAAAAAAATATATTGTTTCTTCCTCAGTTGTTAGAGAGCCCATACTTTATTCCTGAAAATAACTTTGTGAGATATACTTCTGAATCCTACGGGTGGTTGTTGGTTGAAGATCAATTGAAATTCTGTGAATATCAAGAACGAAGAAGGCGAGACAGTTAATTGTTTCTATCTCTCCTCGATACATTTATCTGAATATGTATAATCATTTAATGGTTTTGTATTTAATTTGATTAAATATTTATTTTTGAAATTTTTTATATTTTGCCCACGAACCATTCATGATTTATTAATTTTCTTCAATTTTAAAAATCTGATCCAACAATTGGTATGAGAGGTTAATGTTCTTCACTATGCATATTCTTTTATTGAATATATGAATGTATGGATTTTGTCACATTGACATATATATTTGTATGGTAGATTCAAAGTATGTTTGTAAATGTTTTATGAACGGATCTTGATTGATTGGGTCTAGGAGTTTATTTTCAATTTTAGAATTGATGTACGCCGAAATTGAGGCATAGAATTTTATGTAATTTAATTTTTCAAGCATTGTATCGTTAAATTCCATGTAAATCCATCATCACTCGCTTCCCGATCGAAAACTGTTGCACGCTGCAATTCACGTCACCTTGCGCCATCGCGTGCCGCTGCCTGCTTGTCGTCACCGCCAGCGGTCGTAGGTTGCAACGCCGTAGGTTTCCTAATTAGGGTTTAGGAAACCTTAGAGTTTTGGAAATCCTAGCGCGCATAAAACTATGTTGGGCTTTGAGCTGTCATGGCTCCACCAAGCCTATTGAGGTGTTAGACTAAGCAATGGTTGCTTGACCCAAATGATTCACAGAGACTTGAGATTTTATTCCAAGCCCAATCCAGTCCCTAAAAATTAAATTTATTTAATTCGGTAATTTTTCAACACTAATTAATTAGATATTATTTTATAAATTGTTTTAAAAATAAATCAACTGATTAATTTACTTGTAATTTATTTATCAAACTAAAAATTACTGGAAAATTAATTTTAAATTGAAATTTGAATTTTGAAAATGGCATTGGACCTTAGTAAAGAGTTACAAAGAGGTGTGACTTCCTCAAGGAAAATGGGATAATTACATATGCCATGGAGACTACTATTTAAATTATTATAATTTATTTATTATTATTTTATGGGTTGTAATTAGAAATAAGCCATAAAGAGGTTAATTTTGAATAGATGATTTATTATTAATCTCGTATCATCATATAACATGTCATATAGAAACATGAATATGTCAATATCAAAATGTCGTGTAACATGTCTATGCATCATTGTAGTTTGGGTTATAATTTTAAATACAATTTGAATTTTATAAAAGTTATAATTTTTAAATTGTGATTTAAATTTTATAAAAGTTTATGATTTTCAAAACTTATTTTTCAAATTTATAAGGAGTTATGATTTTTTGAAAAAGTAAAGAAAAATTCATTTTTTCCAAAACTAAGTGGGAGGGTCGTTTACATTAAAATGTTCTCAAGATCTCTAATGCAAACTTGATCGTGGCACGAGAAATGGTTTAGAGCCGCCCTAGCGATCCTCTCTTCAATGGGAGACACTTAGAAATCTTGTCGTTTTGAGTCATTGAGTTGCTTGAGATGCTAAAGCTTGTCAAGGAAGTGATGAGGCAAGACCGTTCCTATACGAACTGTTAGTTTATAGTAACCTTTAAAGTCGATGCATTAGTTAAACACTTAAACCGAAGTACATTAGAATCTTTCATAGGAGCTAGTCAATGGGGCTACGGTGACCAAAACCATTGATGATTGGTTAAGCTAGATGCAGTGACATGTTGAGAAAGATTAACCAAATGAGAAGAGTCTTGATGCAATAGGAGGTAGCTCGAGTGTTGTCCTTAGTGAGATGAGCTATCGTTGTTGATTGTAACATCATGGAAGAAATATGTTTTTCTTGGATTTTTAAATATTTAAGTATTTGTATCATGCATCATACTTTCCTAAATGATTGAAAATTTATTTACACCGCTTTATTTATTCTTTTCAGTAATCATGTCATTATCCTCAATCTCAACAATCTTGAATGTGAACAAACTTACTAGTAAAAATTACGTGGATTGAAAACGTAATCTTGATATCATGCTAACGGTGGAAAAGCACAAGTTCGTGCTCACCACCCCTTGTCCTCTTGAGCTCATTGTTGAATCGACTCAAGAGGAAAAATATGCTTATACTTCTTGACTACGTTCTGATGAGATCACATGTGTTACATCTTGGCATCTGTTAGCAATGTGTTGCAATAATAATATCAGAACATGGAAACCACCGCTGATATGATGTTGAAAATCAACAAAATGTTCGAGGATCATATGAAACCCAGAAAAGGGTCAGAGAACATATGACGTTGATAATTAGTTATCTAAATGAGATGGAGATTATGGGAGCTGAGGTAGATGGCGAGAGTCAACTTGATATGATCCTCGAGATCATGTCAGATACTTTTGAGAACTTCAAACTTAATTATTCAATGAATAAGTTGAGGTACTCACTTCCAGAATTTACGAAGGAGTTGCAAGCTGTTGAGACTCTGTTTATGAAGGGCAAGAGGAAGACTGGAGAGATCAACTTTACTGAAAGTAAGCCTTCCACCTCTAGCGCCAAAAAGAAACAATAGAGGTCCAAAGAAAGCTAAGAAGCATAACTTGAAAGCTGCAAAAGGCAAGGGCCCTGCAAAAGTAGAGTTGAAAGACAAGTGTCATCATTGTGGGGTCGCGGGCCATTGGGAACACAGCTGTCTGGATTATCTTAAAGAGTTAAAATCCAAATGTACATTACTTGTCACTGAGGCCTGTTATGTGGCTGACTCTACTTTCTCGTGGATTGTAGACTCTACAGCCACTAACCATATATGTTGTTCCCTATAGGGGTTCAGGAAAATCAGAAGGCTTGACGATGGTGAGTTCAGCTTTCGTTGGGGGAATGGAGCACTGGTATCGGTTGTATCAGTTGGAACTATTAAATTATTATTTGATAACAGTTTTTGGGTTTTATGAGAAGTTTATTATATTCCAATTTTTGGGAAAAATCTTATTACAATAGCTAGTTTGCTTGAACAAGAATTTTCTTTAAATTTCATTAATAATGATATTGATATTTTTAGAAATGATTGTTTGATCACTACTGCACACTTGATAAATAACTCATTCTATATAAAACCAAAAGTTCCAATGATATGTGACACTGAAGTAAATACTGATTTACAAAGGGATAGTAAAAGGTTAAAATCTGACTCAATTGATCTAACATACTTGAAGCAATTTGGTCTTGGTCACATTAGCCTAGACAAGATTAAAAGACTTGCAAACGATGGTCCATTGAAAATTTAAGTGTGGGATCACTACCCACATGTGAACCCTGGAATAGAAGGCAAAATGACCAAGAGACTCTTTTCAGTGAAGGGTGAATGAGCCACTCAATGCCTCAAACTCGTATAAGGTTGTGAATATTTTATAACCTTCACAGATGACTACTCATGTTTTTACATGTTTATCTAATGCGCCAAAAGTCTGAAACATTTGAAAAGTTCAAAAAGTATAAGGTTGTTGTTGAGAAGCAAGTAGAGAAATAAATCAAAACATTGTGATCTGATCGTGGTGGAGAGTACTTGCTATGAGAGTTTGAAGACTTTCTTAAGGAAGAATGTATTCATTATCAGCTTACAACACCTGACACTCCGTAACAGAATGGTGTGTCAGAGAGAAGGAATCAAACTCTGATAGATATGGTTAGATTCATGATGAGTTACTCATCCACCTTAGATTCGTTTTAGGGATATGCCTAGGAAACAACGATATTCTGAACCAAGTTCCATAAAAAACAATGCCTAGTACACCATATGAAAGATGGAGTGGACGAAAGTCATCCGTAAGATGCCTTAGGATATGGGGATGCCCGACACACGTTATAAGATTAAAGACTAGCAAGTTGGCCAGTCGATCAGAATTATACATGTTTGTAGGATATCCCAAGGGAACGAAGGGATACGTCTTTTATAGTCCAACCGACAAGAAAACATTCATGAGCACGAATGCACGTTTTCTTGAGGAGGATTATATAAGAAGTGTGAATCCGAGAAGCACATTTGTGCTAGAGGAATTATTAAGTGGCAGGACACTGACTCCCCAATTAGGACATGTTCCCGATTTAATAATGGAAGAACCACAACAATAGCCAGAGTCTAAGGTGCCTTGACGTAGTAGAAGGGTTGTGAGACAACAAGACATGTACATGTCTTATAGAGATGCCTTAGCAGTAGTATCAGATAAGGATCATGATAAACTTGTTTCCTACTCACAGGCCATGGCTAGTCCTGAAGCAAACCTGTAGCAAGAAGCTATTAACGTCGAGATATAATCAATGTACTTAAACATAGTCTGAAAGCTTGTAGATCCTCCTAAATGGGTAAAACATGTAGGGTGTAAATGGATTTATAAGAAAAAGACATGTCCGGATGGAAATGTGGAGACATTCAAAGCTAGACTAGTAGCCAAGGGCTACACCTAAAAGGAAGGTATTGCCTATGAGGATACCCTCTCACCAGTGGCTATGCTTAAATCCATCCAAATATTCATGCCCATTGTTGCTACCATCGATTATGAAATCTAGAAGATGGACATCAAGACTGCTTTTGTGAATGACAATCTTGAAGAGCACATTTATATGACTCAACCAGATGGGTTCAAATAGAAAGGCCAAGAAGGTAAGGTTTGTGAACTGCTGAAGTCTATATGTGGACTTAAGCAAGCGTCCCGATCGTGATCGACAAAACTATCAAGAGCTTTGGTTTTGAACAATTAGTGGACGAACCCTGTTTGTATAAGCTGACACATGAAGAGAATGTGATTTTTTTGGTCTTGTATGTGGACAATATTCTACTTATTGAAAATGATGTAGGAAATTGTCTGATGTTAATATTTGACTTACATAGCAATTTGATATGAAGGATCTTGGAGAAACTGCATTTGCCTTAGGTATTCAGATTTTTCGGGATCGGAAGAACAAACAGTTGGTGCTATCCAAAACATCTTATATTGATAAGGTGATGAATCACTTCAGTATGCAAGACTCCAAGAAAGGATATCTCCCCTTCAGCCATAGAGTCGGCCTCTTCAAGGAGCAGTCTCCCAAGACTCCTCAAGAAGATGAAGACATGGGAAAGATTACCTATGCCTCAGTCGTAGGAAGTCTCATGTATACAATGCCACACATTTGCTATGTTGTGGACGTGGTGGATCGTTTCCAATCTAATCATGGGCTTAAACATTGGAATGTTGTTAAACATATCCTCAAGTATCTTAGGAGAACGAGCAACTACATGCTTGTGTATCAGGTACTAGCCTGAATATGACGGGTTTTACCGACTCTGGTTTTCAAGCAGATAAGGATTCTATGAGGTCCACATCAAGATCAGTGTTCATCCTGAATGGTGGAGCACTGGTATGGAGAAGTATCAAGTAATCTTGCATTATTGATTCTATCATGGAAGCTATGTGGCGGCTTGTGAAGCTGCAAAGAAGGCTTCTTGACTTAGAAAGTTCCTAAAGACTCTGGAAGTCATTCCAGATACTTACAAATCCATGACATTTTATTACGATAATAGTGGGGCTGTGGCAAACTTGAAAGAATCGAGGAACCATAAAAGATCCAAACACATAGAGCAGAAGTATCATCTCATCAGATAGATTGTTTAGCATGGAGATGTTGTAGAAACACACATATCAATGGTCAACAACCTGGCAGATCCATTCACGAAGACTTTAAGTAGTAAATTCTTTCATAGTCATATGGAGGGCATGGGGATACGAGATTGTACACGCATACTCTAGTCCAAGTGAGAGATTGTTGGAATTATATCCATAAAGTAAGGTGTAATAATTATTTATGAGTATTTAGTTATGACATTTATGTATTACTGAATTTTACGAATAAATGAAAGTATTATTTAATTAAAGTGTGTTTATAATTTACTTAAGTCCTGGAACTGTTATCAATGAAAGAAGAGTAAAGACTGAGCGGTCTTCCAGACAAACTCATCCAAGATAGTTTATAATGTTAGTTGCAGTCTTAGGATCGACTGGACAATCGAATCGAATTACGACTGTTAGGTTGAACCAAATGATGCCGGTCTCGGGACGTGGGAGTCGAGACTCTAACGGCTGGCCTAGACATGTTATGGAACATATTTTATATACCATTAACAAATTAGTTTAGAGCAAAGCCGTTTATCTAGCTCTGAATCTAATTGTTATAACTTAAGGGGTATTTTCATGATTACCTTAATCCTGAGGTGAATATGAACTTGACATAGTTGCTTGCGAACTTTGATATGTCAAATGAGTGAGTTCGAATTGTCAGACAATACCTTGGTTGTTAGAATCGTGATTCAACTATGTTAGAGTTACGTGATTCACATCTATGGAATTCGTGGTAAGATTGTAATAGCAACAATATCACTTTATGCTTTATTGATGGGCGTGTGAATAAATAAATCAGGCCTGATACTCGATGACATGAGTCATTTAATAAGATATTGTGAACTGTACGAGACGTTTTACTGATATGTCTTTCTTATTCACGATCAATAAAAGAGTTAAGTAAATAATAACTAGAGGGGGTAAAATGATAATTTTACATCTTCACTCTAGTTACAGATATTCATGAAGGCTAAAATTGTAAAATAACATGTGGACCGTGAAATATAAATGTTTATTTGCACTAACACAAAATGTAGCGCGCATGAATCGAGAGTTGATTCGGCATCAGACTTATAGTGGAGTCGTACGATGTCGAGATTGAATAGGTCAGAGATTTATGGAGATAAATTAGCCAGGTATTTGAATCTAATAGATTTATTCATGTGGATCCATTCAATCTCGGAAGTAAGGACAAGAATGAGAAACAACGTTAGTTGGACACAAAATGTATTTTGGACCAAGGTACACTTCCCGAACCCGTATGTGATGGGTGTCATCACTAAATTAGTGAAGATCAAAATTAATGTTCAAATTAATTAATTTGTTATTTTCTAATTATTAGATAATTAGTAAATAAAATTAATTAATTAATTAATTAATTGGTATATAAATTAATATATCAATTTGAATTGATGAGTTTGGACATAATCTTGGCTCTATGGGAGATGTAAAAATCATAGATTGCAGTTCGAGGGAGGTAATGGTTTTATCATATAGGGGTATATGTGTAAATTTTGTAATAAATATAAAAGGGTTGCAAACCTAACCCTAAGCTAAGCTATATGTTAGACAGAGCAAAAAAGAGTTCCTCTCACCCCTCCCTATAAAGAGCCCACATTCTATTCCTAATAATAGAAGAGAAAATATTGTTTTTTCTTTCGCAGTTGTGTAAAGAGCCCACATTCTTATTATTAGTTCTGCGAATCTTAAGAACGAAGAACGCAAGATAATTGATTGGATCCCGCCAATTCAGAAATCTTCCATTACAAGAAAAAGTATAAAATTGTTTATATATCTTCTCGATATATTTATCTAAATATGTATACTCATTGAATGTTTTTGTATTTGATTTGATTAACTACTTATTTTTTAAATTTTTGGATGTTCTGTCCACGAATTGTTCGTGTTTCATTATTTTCTTCAATTTTTAAAAATCTGATCCAACATGTCGTTCACAGTAAGCCTTATAAAAAAAATCTCGGTCTCTATGGTACTAATCATGTCTCGTACATGAATTTTGAAATCTTTGTCCATCTCAAATCCGTTTGGGCTGAGATTGGAATTTATTTATTTTAGACGGACTGAGATTTTTGTCTCGCTCAAACCCATCCCGCATGCTCGTCCCATCGCTCTTTGTGGATAATTGAAACCTTCCAAAGTTGGGAGTTTTTGGATCCCATGAATCCTAATAACAATAAAAATATCAAATTACACTTCCTCCCTACTCAATATGTTTCAATCCAAGTGTAATATGAGAACATGGCAAACAAGTTTATATCGATTCTTATAATTTATCATAGCATACTCAAGCGTTATTAAACACAAACTTGTTTCCCACATGGTCATTATTTAGCAATTTGATTCAAAAAATCGTTTCACGTTATCTGGTGACAAATGATCTCCAAATGTGATATTTTCCACCGTTTCAATTTTCTCGATTAAGAATGATCCATCAATGTAGATTTGTTAATTGATTCATCGTAGTTTCAAATCTTATTATGTGGTTTTGATTCATTGTGAATTCTTTAATTCACAATCAAATAGTTGGCTTTTATCGTTAAGATTAGATAACTTATTTGTGTCTTTGTTTCCATTACATTCTATCACACCGCGTCACATTCTTAGGTGAGATTGTAAATACATTAATATATGATCTAGAATTATCTGTTGTTCCAAAGTCTAGACTATCATATATTGGGCAGGCATGAGTAGGGATGTTAGTAGGGTGGGGCAGCCTCCCCCATCTCCATCCCCACCCACCCCATTCCATATGTCAATTACATCCATGTCTCATTCCTTTTTTACGGAGACACAGCACTAGAATGGGGAATCCCCATTGGAATCAAATTATCCATGGATTCCCCATTTCTATTTAGGCTTGATTATGTGTAGAACTTCTTAGTGTTGTCCTGATATGGTGACATATGCAAAGATAGTGATAATGAATAATGGTGACGATAGAAGCAATGAAGATAATTTATGAGAAAAGTAATATATGAATTGTCTTATTTGATGGTTAAAATAGCTAGTGCGGTGGGGGCTTGTTTGGTAGGTCGTACTGTACAGTACTAAAAGCAGGACATTACTATTTTAGTATTATCCGACGTTTAACAAAAATATGGAGTCCGTACTAGTTAATACGGTGGGACTCTTTAGTCTCACTCACATAGGATACTTTAGTCCCCTCCTTTTAAAGGGGACTACACCGGACTAAGAAAAATAAAGTTATTTTTTAATTTCACTCACTAACAAAAATAATTTATGGATTTTCGAAAGGTGCAAAATTAGTTACTTATGACTTAATTTTATCAATTTTCAAAGTCATTTACTATCTTTTTCTTCATTTTTCTGAATTTTTAGAGCATCTCAATCATATAAGGGGTTCAATAATTATTTATATATATTTTAAATGACTTATTTTGTGTATTTAAAATTCAATGAATTTTTTTCTAATTTCAATATTTAGAACTATAAATTATCACTATCTTAAAGTTTACGGGTATAATTGAATTAACATTTTTAGTCAAAAAATAGGAAATTTACGGTGATATCATGAATTAGATCATTTATTTTATAGTTAAAAATGTAAAATAACATATTAATGAATTTCAAATAGGCTTTGGGGGATCAAATCATGACAAATAGTTTTACAATCTAGTACTATAACGTGTCAAACATTGTATTAGTGTTATAGTTTTTTAACTAATACAGCACCAAATACTGGACAATATTATTTAATCCAATACAATCTAGTATAATACAGTCCGACAGATTTAATACAGTACTATCCAGTATTATCCTGACTGTCAAACGAGCACTGAGTGATTAGAAAAATTGCGCTAGACTTGAGTTTGTGACATAGAGTTATAGTTTGAAAGTAGTAATAAGTTTGGGGACAATTATATTCACGCGGATTTATTTATATTTGTCTCATACCTACCCTGACACTCATCTATTCACCAAACTCCAAACCTATTTAAGGACGGGTTCCCTGTAAGTTCAAATATCCATGAGTGATTTTCTCATCTGGCATGAGCCTTAATAATAGGCTAGTGGACGGCTAATAGGAAGCAAGAAGGTCTCAAGGTCCAGCCAAGACTAGAGCACACAACGGTCCTCATGTCCATGTTTTGAATGATGGGTTACTAACTTTTCTCTGATTATTTTTTTTTCGTAAGTTTTTTCTTTATATAATTAATTATGCCATCCGACCAACATCAAATATGAAAATTTAACAGAAATTATAATGTATAACCTTATTTAAAGTTTTGCATGCAATAAGTATATTTATAATTTTAATATGCACCAATGACTACAATTTGGTATCTCACTCATTATATAATATTATTTAAATGACTATATTTATACTAAATATTTTTCAACCCTCATTTTTGCCTATTATTTTTATAACATGATCATTATTGTCAAAAGTTCAAAAATTAATGTTTGCATATGATGATTTCACAAGAGTAATGAACTCATAATAAATAGAAAATACCGTGATTCTTGACATCACTATAAGTTTTTAATATACGTTAAAGCGTTAGACATGATAAATGAATATATATAAATAAAAATATTTTTTAAGATGTATAATGATCTCAAACCACATATAATAACACATCATAACAGTGTCAATGAGCAGCCAAATGTTGCATAACATTGTGATAATAAGAAATTTGTCAAATCTTACTAAGCCCATTATTGAAATTAATATTATTTTTATTCTCCTTTTTAATTAAAAGCATATTAAAATTAAATCCAATAATTTAATCAACCAACGATTGCATTTTTTTAAAATAAAATTGTACTGCACGCAAAGCAAGTTATTAGATACTTGTCCCAATTAAATGTAAGGTGTAAGCGAGTTAAATTCCACATCAATCTATGCACATTGAAAGCATAAAGAGCCCATTACTATATTTGCTAGCGTAATTTACAATGTCAACTTTGTGCTATTTTTAAACATTTAATCTAATATTTAGGGAGACAACTTACGTTTGGAAAACAAAAATACACAATAATAATTTATATATAAGGAAAATGATGAATTTGTTAAGAACGAATCTCAGATTACACTGATAAACTCCACTATGTCCCGCTAGACTAATAACTATGTTTTAACCAATATCTTCTCATATTAGAAATAAGAATATATCAAAAGAAAAGTAAAAACACTGTTATTTTAGCTTATTTACTAACACTAAAACTTGTTATCTATCTCTAATATATTATCAACTCAGAGTTTACATCCTTCAAAAATTTACAATTTATTGACGTTATAAACAATAATGTTTTTATTCTATATTCTACTTGATTCTATTAATAATTTATCACATGCAATACACATGACGACACGTTTTATTTATTTAGTACATTTATTTATTAAATATGTTTAATTGCATGTAAAGTTACAATATAAAAGGTGTTTTGGAATTTGAATGATTATTAATTCAAAGAAAAAATAAAAATTGATTACAGAAAGTAAATTTAACAGATGTTATTGAAAATATATGAGTTCATTTTTCTGTGAGGAAAACTCGTTGTTGCTTAGAAACCTTTTTATTTTCTCTCTCATCCCAATTCTCTTGTTCTCTCACTATAGATTTGTTATTTTTTGTGAAAACACTCACCGATATTTAAATAGTTTGTAATTAACATTAACTTTAAAAAATATTAATTGAATGAATCGATTCATGCATCTTAAACCAATGCCAAAGCATGCATATTAAATTTAAAAAGTCATAAAATTTAAAAACATTCTCAAATAATAAGGTAATAAATATAAATTATTATATTAAAAAAAATTATGACACCACTGTAATTTGAAAAATGATATATAAGTCTATTATATTAAAATTGTGTTAGTTTAGGTGTGAGATGACAAGAGTATCCATCTAACCAACCCGACCCAAATAGTTCATAACCTGAAACATAAATGATTTTGAGTTTGTATATAATTTAAGTGAGTTTGGGTTTGAACAAAACAAATTTTGATTTTAACATTTTTTACAACTAAGAAAAAGTGAGGAGTAATTTTGATATTACATAATATTTAAATAGAATAGTATGAAATTTATCAATTTTTATCACAAAAACCAAACATGCAAAATTTCTCAATATTTTTATCACTTTAATGTCTAAAATTGGAATAAAAGAAAAAGCTTCGCCACTCTGTGCAAATTATATCAGTTAAGTCAAACAGGTAACGGGTAAGTGAAGAAAGAAAACTGATGACACGGGAAAATGAGGAGAGTGGGTAAAATAGTCATTACGGACCACTGCACATTGGAGGAAATTCTGAAGTCGACCCGTTCTAATAATTTACAGCTTTCGCGTTTCCTCCTTGTTTATATTTTACTCGCACCATCACAACGCAATAGACAGACAAATCCCCTTCCCTCTCAGATCTGTGGCGATTTCTCATCTTTCCAACGCCATGGCGTCTCGGAGATCCCTCTCATCCCGGACGTTGTCGATCTTTTCAATTCTCCTACTTCTGATCCATGGTGTCCGCTGCTTCTACCTCCCCGGTGTCGCTCCCGAAGACTTCCTGAAGGTTAGACTGGCCATTTACTGTTATTACTGGATGTTAAATATGTCATGAGCCTATGTTTATGTTATGCATCAACTGCGTCTTTCTGTTGGCATTGGAGTGTGAATATTGTTCGATCTTTGTTATTCCAGCGGATCTGCATCGATTATGAAGAGGAAAATAGAAGTGGGATCTTGTTTAGATGTTACGTGTGTTCATGTGTATGAATTATGCTTAGATCACACCAATTTTGAGGGAAATGGTTGTGATTAGCTCAGTTGAGTGGCGTTCCTTTGATGCATCATTTCCATATTTTCCTAAATCCTATTAGGATATGCTCCTCTAAGCTGTGCATTCCTAGAAATGTAAATTGACTCTTTTCAACTTATGTCAACTTGATAAATGTTTCATTCTGTTTGCATCCACCTCTCTTCAGTCGTATATCTGTGTATCTCTGAAAAAAGAAACTTATTGGTGCAATTTAATCGTTTTTGAGGCATAAGAATTTGCAGATCTTTTAAAAATCTTTCAACTGGTGTTGTTGCATGTATTAATTATTGTATTGCACTGTTATCATTGATTTACTTGGAATACCGCTCGTTGCAGTATTGCTGTGGTTCCTTCTGCCCGTGAAAGTATATTTGAGATACTGGTGAGGAGTCTGTTTTATTATTGAAATATATAGTTTTTCATGTATACCAGACCGGTAGGCCCATAACTGCTTGTATCAGTAAACCTTGTTTGTTAAATTGTACTGGTGAATGCCTGACATTTTGATTTGATCTACCCTTCTACCTGACTATCGCATACAATGCTCTTATTTGGAAAAAGACTTTGAGATGTAATTCAGTGATCTTTTTTATTTATTTTATCATTGGATGCAGGGAGATGAATTGAAAGTGAAAGTGAACAAATTGACCTCCATAAAGACTCAACTTCCTTATTCATATTATTCTCTTCCGTTTTGCCGTCCAAATAAAGTGGTGGACAGTGCAGAGAATCTTGGAGAAGTTCTTCGTGGTGACCGAATTGAGAACTCCCCGTATGTGGTAAGTTGCACTTTTACTATAGGAGACTATTCCTTCTTTATTTGCTTGAGTTATTGTTTAAGCCCTGCGATATCTGCAGTTTAAAATGCGGGAACCTCAAATGTGCAACATTGTCTGCCGCGTTCAACTTGATGCCAAAGATGCAAAGGAGTTCAAGGAAAAGATAAAGGATGAGTATCGTGTTAACATGTATGTCATTTCTTTGGTTAGGCTGATCAATAACTTAATGTTGCTTTCTTATATAGGAAAACCGAACAAAATAAAAACAAATAACTTAATGTTGCCTTAGGTCCTCAGTGCTTCATGTCTTAATGAATCTTCCTTGGATGTGACAGGATCCTTGATAACCTTCCTCTGGTTGTACCTTTACGGAGGCAGAATCAAGAATCTCCTATTGTTTTTCAGCTTGGCTACCATGTTGGGGTTAAAGGCCAATATTCTGGGGTGTGTTCTTTTACAATGAAGATTTGTTACAGTTCTTAATGGGTTTGCAAGAATATAAGAACTAACTTTGTTCGATTATGCACAGAGCAAGGACGAAAAGTATTTCATCCACAATCATCTATCATTTGTTGTCAAGTATCATAGGGACTTGTCAACTAATTCTGCAAGAATTGTGGGATTTGAGGTCAAACCATTCAGGTTGGCTCTTACAACATTACTTTAGTCTTCTATTTGGTGAACCAGTTGCTTCCTTGTCCTTTCTTATGGAGTGATGTTACTTGTGGTAATATGATATGCAGTGTCAAACATGAGTATGAAGGAAATTGGAACGATAAGAATACTCGTCTGACTACATGTGATCCACATGCAAAACATACCGTAGTCAACTCCAACACTCCCCTAGACGTGGAAGAGAAAAAGGAAATCATATTCACCTACGATGTTGAATTCCAGGTATTCTCCTGTAGAACTAATAGCACTCGCCTTATATGGTGATAGGGTCTACCATATTTTTCTAAAGCATGAGTTCTAATTAGTGGTTTGAAATTTGTAGTTTGATGACTACCCTGGTATCTAATTACTAATAATGATTATTCACTCTGTACTATCTCATTTATATCTAGTCATAAAAAAGTTTTTTTTTCTTCTATCTTTCTAGTACGTATCATATTTACGACGGTGATTCATTGTTATGTCAATTGTAAGGTGTTTTGTGCTCATACTGTACCTATTCGTGTATGTAATCAGGAGAGTGAGGTGAAGTGGGCTTCTAGATGGGATGCATATCTTTTAATGAGTGATGACCAAATTCATTGGTTCTCAATTGTCAATTCTTTGATGATTGTTCTCTTCCTCTCTGGCATGGTGGCTATGATAATGCTGAGGACACTATACCGTGATATTTCAAAGTACAATGAACTTGAGACACAGGAAGAAGCCCAAGAAGAGACAGGATGGAAGCTTGTGCACGGGGATGTTTTCAGGCCTCCAAATAATTCAGATCTGCTATGTGTCTATGTTGGAACAGGAGTTCAGTTTTTCGGAATGATACTTGTGACTATGAGCTTCGCCATCCTTGGGTTTCTGTCCCCTTCTAACAGGGGTGGGCTCATGACAGCTATGCTCTTGCTCTGGGTCTTCATGGGTCTTTTTGCAGGTTATGCCTCTGCCCGTCTGTACAAAATGTTCAAAGGTACAGAGTGGAAGAAAATCGCCCTCAGGACTTCATTTATGTTCCCTGCAATCGTCTTTGCTATTTTCTTCGTCTTGAACACTCTCATATGGGGACAGAAGTCATCTGGAGCTGTACCTTTTGGGACAATGTTTGCTCTTGTTTTCTTATGGTTTGGCATCTCAGTTCCACTTGTTTTCGTCGGTAGCTATGTTGGGTTCAAAAAGCCGGCAATTGAAAGTCCCGTGAAGACGAACAAAATCCCCCGACAGATCCCAGAGCAGGCCTGGTACATGAACCCGGCCTTTTCAATTCTCATTGGTGGGATCTTGCCTTTTGGAGCTGTTTTCATTGAACTCTTCTTCATCCTCACCTCAATTTGGCTGAACCAGTTTTACTACATATTCGGTTTCCTCTTCCTGGTTTTCAGCATCCTCATTGTCACTTGTGCTGAAATCACTATTGTCCTCTGCTACTTCCAACTCTGCAGCGAGGACTATTTGTGGTGGTGGAGATCTTACCTAACCTCAGGCTCGTCTGCACTCTATCTTTTCCTCTACTCTATGTTCTACTTCTTTACTAAACTTGAAATCACGAAGCTTGTCTCTGGGCTACTTTACTTTGGATATATGCTTATTGCTTCATATGCATTCTTTGTGCTGACTGGAACCATTGGATTTTACGCATGCTTTTGGTTCACGAGGCTCATCTACTCGTCCGTGAAGATTGATTAGTAACTTCCCTTTTACCATTTCTTGGAAATGCAAAAGATTATATCAGTGTAAGATTTTGGAAATTTTAAGTACGTTATATGCCTTCAGATGTAGCCAGTTGTACTCAAATTTTGAACTGTGACAATGCCATGATTCTGTTATAGACTTGTAATAGCTTGTCTTATTTGTTTACACTAATTAAGAAATCACATTTCCTTACTTTCTTTAGTTTCTCTTCATTTGCTGCTCTTTCCCTCATTTGCATGTTATGCCTAGCCTAGGGGGGGTTTGAAGCTTACCTTTGATGAGATAACCATCCAAACTGCAAAATGCTTATTTGCAAACTAGAAGGCTATTCGTTGTGAGAATGAAATGACCAGGTTTACTGATATGAGAATGACATGACCAGGTTCACTGGTGGGCAGCAAACATCTACTATAGAACTTGTTTTTCTGATATGAGAATGAAATGACCAGGTTTTCTGATGACCTGCAAACATCTATTATAGAATTTGTTTTTCTTTTTGGCATACTGTTATAGGAGAACGATCACTTCATTCTTTGAACATTTAAGGTGGTGATGTTCGGTTCATTGTAACAAAAAGAGTACATAAAAATCCATTCTCGTAATTACTAATTTGTGTTGTTTTTAGTTACTAATTTATGTTTTTTAGAAATGAAAACAATATTCATATTCATGTAATTCTCATTTCACTTGTTTCCTTCGCTCCTGTACTTGATTTTTTTTCCGTTTCCAATGACATTTTCCATTTCATTTCATTGCATACCTTTGAAACAAACACCCATAAGGCTAACAATGTAAAATAGATTATGAATTCTAGTGAAAGACTTGAAGAGTGACTATGATTTGTATCCATGAAAATCTTTGTATACTTTGATCACATACACAGTTGCAGGAATCTAACGAAGGTGTGCATTTATTAAACAAAGATTGCAATACTTCAAGACAATTTTAACGAGCTGGTTCATCTGGACTCTCAACTTCTCATTCCATATTATAAAACGATTGTTAACTTAAACCACCAAGACGACAAACCCAAAATCAAATACTACTTCCTGAATCAAATGTTCCAAAGGTAACATCACTTTCTGGGTTTAGTGTCTTCTGGAGCTGCAACATTGGTGGCGACCTTGGCTACATCTCGGGCAGAAGCTTCAGGCTTTTTCATGGAGTATAAAGTTAGGTAACCAATGGTGCCAATGATAAGAAAGCCAGCTACGGCCATGGTGGCAGTACTGTATGGAAGGTTGCGCCTCTGGTGTAGAACTGAGCCTGGATTGTGGCCTGGTGGCCTCTTGGACGCTTCTACTCCTGCTGCTATTACTTCCTCTGGGCTCATTTTGTGTGTGTCTGCATTTTTCCTCCAATCTTCGTTCCCTCCCATCTCTCTCTCTCTCTCTCTCTCTCTCTCTCTCTCTCTCTCTCTCTCTCTCTCAAACTTCTTGACCTCTCAGATGGTTGAAACCATATGTGATGTTTTCTACTGTCGTTTCTGTAGTGGTGTTGAAGACTCTCTCTCAAACTTCTTGACCTCTCAGATGGTTGAAACCATGTGATGTTTTCTACTGTCGTTTCTGTAGTGGTGTTGAAGAAGATCAGGAACGTTGCCACGTCTAAGGAGCGGTTAATTGGAGGGTTATTCCTTCAACACGTATCGTTGATGTGTTAGCGTAGATTGACAAGTGTAGTTACCTGAGTTTTAATTTTTGTTTTCCCTGCTAGACATGAAAAGGAAAAACAAGAGTAGTAGAGTAATTGACACTACACCCCTAACCTTTGGCAAGTATTTTCGTACTAAATCTTTCAGAACCAATATTTTAGTGTGTAAACTTTCATTTGCAAGTACAAGCAGTTTAATATTAAACTTCTGTTGCAATCCACTAATAGAAGCATATGATATGTATATTCATTATTTAAAAGATTTTTACCTCTCACCATCTCATTTTCGCGCAGTCAAAAGAAAAAACAAAAACGTTATTGAAGAGAACACGGTTGACAAAGATAAGACATGATGCAACGATGAACAATCTTAAAAAAATGATGAAGGCGTGATGAACATCTTAAAAAATGATGAAGGCGTGAACTTTACACCAAGCTCATAGGAGTATGATTTTAGATGGTGGAGAGTCCCAGACAAGAAAATAATATAGGAATATGATTTTAGATAGTGCAGAGTCCGAGATAAGAAAATAACTGTAAAGAATGTTATAGACTTACTTTCGTTAATTATATGTTTTTAGATGGTGGAGAGTCGAGACAAGAAAATAACTGTAAATAGTGTTGCAAACTTACGAAAATAACTGTAAAGAATGTTACAGACTTGCTTTCGTTAATGATTGTAACGAGATGTTATTTTTAGATTGTGAGTGCTTAAAAATGACAGATCAGAACTTAAAATATTGACACCTCATATCACTATGCAACAGTCATACCCCGTCGTATAAGTATTGAACTTACATCATTTTTTTAACATCTTATGTGAACGTTTTTTTTTAAAGATCTTATGTATGAATATTGGAAGTAAAAGAAATCGATTGAATGGTAAATCTTCATTTTGGTTGCTCTTATTAAATTAAAAAACCAACAAGAAAAATGTTCATCAGTGGGGGAAAATGGCACTCTGAGAAGGGGCAGAAGCTGGTTTTGGTGGTTCTGTCTCTGAAACATGATACTTCGGTACTTCTCCGGCACCTTTTCCGGCAGAGTCTGAAGGTCCTGTTGTTGCTCCAACTAGCAGTTCTACACGTCTGCAGGGTGGTTTGATAGCAGCTTTTATGGTTTTTCTGTATGGAATTTATGTTCTGATGTGAAGAATAATGGTAATTCCTGGTTAAAAAGACTAGTATAATGGGTATTCATTTATTCAATTTTTTGGGTTTATTAGATATGTATTGTAAAAATGATAATATTATTACATTTATTTGATGATGGGCACCTTAAAGGATCTGTTACAATTGTGATTGGGTTCACTATGAAAAGCTCCACTTTGCCTCCACACCGACAGTAACAGATACAGAAAGTGACCATACCTGCAGATTGTAGCATTCTCTCATAATCTCTAGCAGCCACAGCAATCGTCAAATCCTAATATTTTCAAAACTGCGAATCCACACTACAACATATTCTGATGGTTCATATAAACCAAACTATATTATTCCGATAGTAAGAAACGGGCATGGTCCATTACAATAAGCTTCAAAAGCTATATCTAAGATGGCAGCAACGTGATCGGTATTCTCTAGGCCTAGGAAGACCGATCCGCAGACTTGTAGAGTTGAACTTCCCCAGAAAAACTGCAAAAAAACTACCACTTGCTTGGATTGGATACAAGATGAGCCTGGTGTCCAAATCCTCCTGAAAGAAATATCAGAAAACAGAGAGCCAAAAGATGAGTGTGCATGTACTTCCAAAGTGGAAAAAAAAGAGTAGGAGGAGGAGACTATTGAGGTAACAAGACAATCTAGGTCTCTGATCAAGTAACTTGCATAACAGTTTATTATCCAAAAACTTTGAAACGCACAAGGATATGGATGGACTCGATAGAGTAGAAGACGGACAGGGAAGCTCTGCACCTCATTGCAAAATGACTTATTCCATAAAAAACATCTCTACCATTTAGCTCTTCATAGTATATAATCTTAGTCATAAGATTAAATTATCCACTATTTTTTGTCAGTCTCCGCTTCTATATTTATTAAAGGAGCGTTTATCGAATGATCGTGGTTCTAGTATGAATTTAAGGTTTTACTATTCGATGAAGAATAAACAAAGAATGGGACTTTTAATAATAAATGGGGATGGCTGAGATGTTTAGTCGACTCCCTCTGTATGATCGTTACGCTTCAAATAAGTTATTAAATTCCATCACTTATTAAAAAAAGAACTTAAATCAAATAGTCCTATGTCCATCCGTATGTCATGATTATTATTAACATTGAAAAATAGTGAACAGGTAACTTCAATTTTCAATGAAAAATATGTCATATAATTCAGCTTCTAATCTTTAACATCCATGACCGCATGTCATAAACTAACAAGAAACAAACCAGACTCACATATATAGAAGTGCAGCTACTAGACTTTAATATGTATAGCTAAAAATGATTAATAAATTAACATATAAGAACATACCAATTAAATCAGGAGATTAATCCATAATCTGATCATCGTCATCTGACACGTCAATCACTAGAGGTCCCTGCACACCCTTATTATCACCAAGAAGCTCGCGTGCTGCTTTCTCAAGAAACTCCTTCGCAGCAATCTGAACCGGTTGTTTTTCAGGAGACTGATACTTCCTCTTCTTTTGGACATTTCTCTCCAAATACTTAATCTTCGACCCCTCTCCTATACTGATATCCCTCATGCTTTGCTTCTGCTCTGCACGAATAGAACATATCTTTGATGAAGCAAAAAGAGGTAAAAATCATATAGATTATGGTCCAAACAAAATTGATTGACTCCATACCTTTACTAAGATCAGGCAAAGAATTCTCAATGAAACGCGTAGCTGCTTGATGATTCAACGTGGTAGAAGGACGTAATGGGGCTTTAGGAAGAAATTCAAATTTATGCCAATCAATTTGTAGAAAATATATATACCACATCAAAGAGTCAACTCTACAACAAATTTTGACATTTTTACCAATAGCCAAACCATTTCTACAACGTTTAAACATGCTTCATGGAAATTGTCATTGTCCAACTCCAACAGGAAAGAGCTTACCTTTACTCGTGTCTATGAACCGTTCTAGTTTCTCTTGGTACAAGCTTAGTCTCTCCTACATATACAACCAGAAAATACGTGACCTATTGGAACGCCTTTATCAAAGATCAAACATTAGTAGAGAAGCAATCAAAATTGTGAGCAAGTATCAGGGCAGGGCCTTAAAACACAAGTCCCCGTCAAATCGTCATATATTATACATCAGAACCTTGAAAACTGAAATATTACTACCACGACCAAATTCAGGTATGAGAACACTTACAAACTCTGTTTTGACGGGATGGTAATTTGGGTTAACTCCACTGCACCTCAACCTCACTGAAAATCACAGAATTAACATAAATTTCATCTGTAAAACCACATATAAGCAGCAATAAGCAAAAAATTTTACATGCGAAAATGGTAGAAGTGGCTTTGGCAAGCGTTAGCAGAGTTTGGGCCCGTTGTAGAGGCTGCATTTGAGCAAGGACTTCAGGGTCCGAGAGAGACAAAACCGGGAGCAGGTGGGTCCGTACTTCTTCCAGGTTCATCAATGTGCTCTTCACTGAATCCATTACTGACTCTGGCACAACCGTACTTTCACTTGCATTTCCCTCCATATTATCTCCCGGACTCTTTCTTTCTTTCCGCCAATATTCAGATGAAGTCGCGAACAGCGGGTAAGAGATTTCGCTCCGAGTAGTAAAGACTATAAATGTGGGCAGAGAATTGAAGCTTCTTGATTTCTATTATAGTCGTCGTCGCCGCCGGTAGTATATGCTCTGGGCTAGGGCTGCCGCTTCGGCTTCCAAATTTTTAAAATACTAAAAATTATCTGACGCCATGAAAATGACATAAACACATTTTCTAAAGTAACATAGACATCTCTACATTAGATTTTATGATAAAAAAATTCAAAATCATAAATTTCAAACTAACATTATTAATAAATATGTAATAATAAAATTATCTCTTATTTTATTCTAAAATAATTAAAATTAATTTTGTAGGTATTTAAACTAAAATTCACCTAACCTGGAAAAATAGAATTCAGTTTATGTTTCGGGTTAAAAAAATGATTGAATCGGGTTGGCTATAAGAATAATATTATCCATTCACATCTAAACTACCATATTTTACCAGAATAAACTTATTGTCATTTTTTTAAACTAGAATGATGTGTGTGTTATTTAAACAAACTACAAAATGTGTGTGAGGAACATAAATCTTACTCGTGGAGATTTTAGCATTTAGCATATATCTTTGATACTATAGAATTAGTGAAATTGACCCTAATTTAACCTTAATTAACTTTACAATTAAAATCTAACTACAGTTACCTGAATTATAATTTAGTTGTTGGGTGATTTGGGACTTCCAAACCTCAAAAGCTAGTTTCGGAGGTGAAACATTTTCTCACACTACAAACTTACTACCAAAACAATGTTTCCTGTCACACATAAAGTTTTGAGTCGGGTAATCATCGCGGATCACCCCAACAATCTCTCTCTTCCACATCAGGCATTAAGTCAATCGTCAACTCGCTTCATACATCAGACAATGAGTCAAATAACAATCGACTCGTTCCACCCGAATTCACTAAACATCAAGACTTGGGTAGGATAATCATTGACTCGCTTCATCTGGATTCACCAAATATCGGGTTTTGAGTCGGGAACCAACGATTCACTTCACTCGGATTGAGCTTGGCGATTTGATGGTAAACCTGGACATGGTTTTGATACAAATGTTAGGTGGTATTGGACTTTCTCGAAACCCAAGAGCTAATTTGAGATGTGAAATTTTTCTGCACACTTATAAACTAACTATCAGTACTTTTCATGATAGATGTAGAATAACCTAACATTAGTTTTCTTTTCTTTTAAGCTCATGTTTTAACTTAAATCCTAAATCTTGACAAAAAAAACTTAAAACCTAAAATCCCAAAAATGATGAATGTGAGCTAGAGCCTCTAAATCAACTGCAGTGTGATTTTCTTGCATTAACTAAATTTCATTATGGCTATATGCAAACTAGAATGACATGTAATTTTGACTTGTTTTATGAGCTGCGCGAGTAAATTATAGCTCCATAGTACATGTTAATAGGCGTTTTCAACCAAAAAATCAAACTCACCCAAAACCCAAACTAACTAAAGAAACGCCTTAATGGGAAATGAAAACAAAAATAGCCCACTTCTAAAGAGAACATGTGAAAGTAGTAAAAAGAGGTAAAATTACGCTTTTGACCGTTATACATTAGGAACAATTTTTACTTTAAATCATAGATTTCAAAAAAGTTTCAACTCTAGATTTTAAAGTTACATAAATATATCAAATTAGATCTCAAAAATCTTAACAGAAGTTGGACCGTATGTCTTAACTAGTTTGCGTAAATCTAATATGTAGTTTGAAACTTTTTAAAAGTGGAACTAGTCGCAAAGCATATGGGTCAAAGTTTTCTAAAATTTATATGAATATGAATCTCTGATTTTTTGTAAGCTATTGGCATAAAATCAAGAAAAATAAAGAATTTAGTGGGAAACATCCATAACTTATTTTAGAATAACAAAAGCCATATGACTAACATATTTGCTGAGAGAAAATATCGTATAATTCATGATTTTTTTGGACAAAGATATTATACTTGTATTTTTTGGGTAAAACATGTATTTGAGTTTGCACTCAACTAGCGGACCTCTAATCACGGGCACAACTGGAAGCACAATGTTGAATATTGTCACCATGAATGCATATTACCAATTATCTAAATCACGGAATTGGTTGAATCGTTGTCTGACTGAAAAAAAAACTTATTCCTGTTTATTGGATAAACAAACCTTCTTTTAGAAAAATTCTTCTCGGGAACAGCAGTCTGATAAAGGGCTCAGTCCAAATTCGAGTTCTAATTAGGCACCAGATAAAACCCGTAATTGATTTAAAATATTGATAAAACGTATACCCAGCCAGGCATAATGAGTACCAGAAGAAAATTCTATTTGCGTCCAAGACTCCTATCCTATGAACTTTAGGATGGTAGTGGTTTTTGTCGTTTCAATCACTGCCCCCACTTCTCATGTGATTAGAATAAATTTATTATAAGAGACCATATGGTACGAGAAGATTAAAAATATATGATTTTTGAAATAAAATTTTAAAAATATGATTATGAAAAAATAAACTATCTAAAAAGTTAAAGATAATTTTATTTAGTAAAAATTAAAAATATTATATTATATTTGTGATAATATTATGTTATAATAATGAAAATATTAAGTTGTTTAACTTTTCTTTAGAACAAAAATATTTTTTATAAATACCTGACGTAAAGATACCTCTCAATTTCGAAGAGTATCAAGACATCTTCAAAAATGGTAACTTCACAATCTATATATCCAACAAATTTCACCATTTCTCATACTAAACAAGGGCATCCCTCACATTTCAGGTATTTAGGCAAAAATCTTGTCGTGCCAAACACACCCCAAATGCAACTTTGTATGTTTCACCAACATATTTTACAGTCAAAATATGGCCATGCCAAAACAATGTTCTTGATACTACTTGATGTATATACGCAAGGTTACAGAATAGCACCACCATTGTTTAATGGGTAACATTAGTTCCAGATCGATCATTTTAGTGTACCTTGTAACCAAAGCCACCATATTCACTAGGTAAATCTAAAAGTAGGATCTGGAAATTTCAGAACGCTACAAGAAAAGTGCAGAAATCTTCAGTGAAACATCCTATACCAATCTTTATTATATGGTAATTCAGAACATATTTATACGATCTCACAAGTCTAATTAGCTTTTGGTTTGCCATCTCTCCAATAACAGATAGATAATTCCTTGTGTAATAAATAAGTTTAAACAGCAAAATCATTCCAGCACTATTCACAATCTCAGTGAATTGGATTTGGCGATTTAAGGGATTCAGGCATTGATAAAAATAATGGTGAAAGAATGATTGCTTCTTATGTATTTATTCTAAGATTGAAGATAAAGTCAGTTCAAGGGTTACGCTCGCCTTCAATCATGTTAATATGCAAGGATGATAAGCTATCAATTTGAGGACTCTTAAGTTGATCAAGTTGTTTCTTACCCAGGCGAAGTAAGTACTCGATGTAAAGGAAATTTTTGCGGTCTACTTGCTTGGAATTACGACGAAACTCAGCAGATACAATCAATTCAATCCGATGCCGCTCTTCAGCAGATTTCGAACGAGCTGCTCGCAGAAAACTCCTGTATAAGCCCAGCACTTGCTTTTGCATCCCTGAAAGCCTTGGTCCACTTGAGACTCCCATTGCATCTTCTTCTTCTTCTTCACTTTGCTTGATTTTGGCAGCGAAGGGCAACTCAACAGTTACTTATTTTATTCTTCTGCTGCACTCTGCAAAGATCAAATATAATAGAAACACAAGCCCGAATGACTAACAATTTTAGTTAACACTTCAAAGAGTGGATTCAATATGCGTGCTATGTATCTGTTGGCTTCATCTTTGCGGAGGAATGAGCTTCTTAGCCATTCAATCTCAAAGTCCATGATGAGGCTAATTTTTTCTAGGTCAAAATTGCCCCAATGCCAACACTATTTACCGTTAAGTAATCTTTAAAAAAGAAGTGCCTTTGCAGTGAGTTTGAGGTGTGGGGCACTTATGTGCCGCTCACAATGAGCGGTCATCCGAGGTGTTTGTTTTCTTATAAGAAACGGATATCTTTATTAAGTCTATGTTTGGATCTAAGAAACTAGTAGGGAAAGGAAAGAAAAATGTGAAGGATTGTATTTACATTCTTTGTATATGAAATATAAAGAAAATAGTTAAAGGAATGGATTTTACTATATAAATAGTTTCATTTCTTTTTCCTCTCATTTCACTTACTTTTCCTCTCATTTTTCTCTCCCTCCTATTTACTATGTCTAAACATAGCCTAAAAATGAGTACAGAAACAGATTTTGAAGGATGAGAAATCCAACAAAAAACTAAAAACTGAAAAACAAAATACAAAATACAAACCAAATTACAACAATAAAAGATTCAAGAACACTAAGGAATATCTTTAAAAAGTTTCGACTTTGACAATCATGAGGAGGTCAGCAAACGATTCAAGACTAAACCAGAAACCCTAAACACAATTAAACAAAATCAGACGAATTAAACACAATCCAACACTAGAAACAAAAGAAGTGGAAAAAATACCACGAAGGAGATTAAAATCAGCGCCGAAATACAGCCAGAGGTTTCGTTGACTTCGATACTGCTGAGAGAGAGAGAGAGAGAGAGAGAGAGAGAGAGAGAGAGAGACTACAGGCTACAACAGCGTTGAAGGAGAGGGGGAGCAGAGAGTAGGCTGAGAAGAAATCAAAATGCAGTGAAATTGGAGAAGTCGAAATGGAGAGAAGCGAAGGAGGGAACTGAAAGTGACCTAATATTTTTTTCCTTGAACTTTTTGCTTAAACCACTTAGATAGTCAATTAGACCCCCTCATATCTATCTTCCATCCACATAACTGTTAGGGTGTGTCTTGGACAAGTGAGGTAATATGTTTGAAAACTAAAAGAAAGTAATTGATAATGTTGTGAATATGTCTTTATTTTAAGGATATTTTAAACCCTCTAAAACTGGGGACTAGTTCCATATTGAGCATATCTATTTTTCTTTTTTTTTCGTTTTATTAAACTATCCTCTATAAATATATAATAACTATCAATAAATATATTTTAGTTTAAGGATAAAATTAAAAATTGACAATTATATATGTAACATTTTTTAAGCATTCGATCAAAATAAACAAAATAGTTCTCATTATTATATTATAACATTCTCAATTGTCACCACACAAAGTAATCTTTATTTTTTGAACACTATATCCTCTCACAGTACTATAATATTAGTTATTGAGCTGAAAATCATGAATATTTTTCTTATAAGAATTATTATCCTATATTGTAAATTCTATAGCATATTAATACACTTATAGCGGTACTGATTCAATTGTATGAAAAATATTTGATGAAAATCTACATGATGCATCATAATATAATGGTTTAGTCGAAAAATTAATAAGAATATACGGAAAAAAATCCATGAATAAAATCTACATTTTTGTTATTACTTATGTTGGTCATCTTATTATAAATTAAGTAATTATTATTTATAAGTATTTTTTAGTCCAAGGGTAAAATTAAAATTTGACAATAATATTTAAAACATTCACTTGTTTATTTCATCAAAACAAACAAAATAATCTAACACTCTCATCATAAAATCAAAATATTTTCAAATATTAACAAAGTAATATTAATTTTTCATGCATATAGATTCTCACAATCATATTCCAGCGATCTTATTTCAAAAATTATTTACTCACAATCTTATACCAAACGGACCGTAGAGTACGTTTGGTATGGGGTAATACGTGGCCAAATACCCAGAATATCATTTATCACCTCACTTATCCTTGTTTGGTATCCAAATTTAGGAGAGAATTGGATGCATAGAAGATCAATATACCCACAAATGAGGGTATATCTAAACCCCCAAAATCGAGGGGTATGTGGATGTCGAGTATACCCACATTTTTACTACCTAAAATAACCTCATCCTCTCTGCTTCCCCTTCTTCTTCAATCCCTCTTGAATTTTTCTTTCTAATTTTTTACTCTAACAATATTTCTTTTCCTTACAACAAATCGAAGAATAAGAACTGAAAGGGACTCTGTTTGAGAACGAGGGTACCAAATCGAAGAGAGAGAAAGCAAATTAGAGAGAGAGCAAACCTGAGAGAGACCAACCAACAACGAGAGAGAAAGAAGCAAACAACGAGAGAGAGAGAGAAGAGCTATGGGGAAGAAGTCGTGGGGAAGATTCTAGATTTCTAGATTCTGGAGTGAGAGAGCAAACGAGAGAGAATGAGATTTATTGTGCCTTTTTTTATTTTTTTTAAGATGTGCCTTTTTTTATTTTTTTTAAGATGTGCCTTTTTTTATTTAACTCGGTTATAAAAATGTGTATTTTGTATTTTTTTTATTTTATGGTCCATAAAATTCCAACAATTAGATTTTTTTTTAATTTTCCTCCTCACATTATTTTATGTTTAAAAAAATTCAACAGCCAAATAATTTTTTTAATTCTATGGTTTAGAAAATTATTAATTTACAAGTTGATATTAAAGAAAGATGAATGTTTTTTATTTCTAAAATTATTTTAGTCTAAGGGTAAAATTGTAAATTAATATTTTCTATAACTTTATCTTACACCTTCCATCAAACTAAATAAAATAATTAACATTCTCACCATTAAATCATAATATTCCTAAATTGTTAACAAACAAGTTAATCTTAATTTGCCAGACATATACGTCCCAACAATCATATTCCAGCAATCTTATACCGGAAATCATTTACTCGTAATCTTATACCAAACGACCTATCATAGGTCGTGGTAAACTTATTTTCTAACATTTTCTTATATTTGTTACAAAAATTCTCATTTGACATGATAAAATTATTTAGTCTGGTAAAATAATAATCTCGCATTATTTTTCCTATTATTTTCCCATAAAAATTCATTTTTACAAGATAATTTTTCAATCTTACAACACATCTACACATTTTTCAAAATAACTTTTACTTTCTCAAATCCCTATAAAAAATATCATTATTTGTTTCAATTATTCATACTTGATTTGATATTTTATTTTCTTTAAGTTGTTATAGCTATTGCAGCCACTGAAGCAGCTATTGGACCAGCTATTGTTTCGTCAATTTATCGTAAAATAAAATCAACTTGTATCAATCAATCGAATTTGTTAAATAGGTAGTATTCATTAGATAAATGCTTATATTCATGAAGGCGAATTATCTGTAGGATACGTAATGTATGTCATGTTTGCGAAAACGTAAGAAATCAAAGTATCTTGGCGTTATTGCATGAGTCAATCTGAAAATAGATTGATTAGAAAAATTATGAGAAATTCTTGATTCATCTGGTATCTAAATATATGATTCATTTCAAAATTGACTAGATCGAAAATTTATAGTGTTCAAAAATTTATAGATCCAATGTCACATTCAGTAAAGATTTATGATACACGTATAGGGTGTACTCAATGAATCATATATTGAATTTTAAGATTTTTTTCGTCCCTTCTGACTTGTCCACCAACTCGTCTCAGCGTCTTCTTATGAGATTAAGATATGCACGTTAATTGAAATAAATGAAATAAAATATTAAGTTTGAATTAAGGATAGATAAACTCTTCATATATACATAACATAACAACTAAATTATTAGAATACATGTTAATAATATCAAATATTTTTTAAATTTAAAACTTAGTTCCTTCCTTGAAATAAATATTATTCATAAACTATCCATATTTAAAAATTACTAAATTTATAAAAGAAAATATAACTGAATTGTTTATCACGTCTCTTTTTTGTGGAGGATCGGACCCGTGGGACGAAACCACAAATGGGGGGTCCCTCAATCGTTTATATTCAGTTTTAGATTGTATTTGACCAAAAATAATAAAAAATTGCATCCTTATTCTATTTTGTTCATGTGACTGAACTAAAATATTTTACTCGTTCCAGCCAGAGCGCAGGATATTGATAACTATGGTATACATATCTACTGAAGAAAAGTACATGTAGCAGGAAAACTATTATGTATTATTAAATATTTTAATAGTTTAATATAAATGACTGTTATTTTTATCATATCTTATTTTTATATATAAAAGAAAAAAATTATATGATAATTAATTAACGATATTAGAGAAAATTTAATCAAACACCACATGACTTATTGAGATTTTTTAGTACTTGCTAATATAGAATCATTATACAATTTTGTTATGTAATTTTGAACAATTTGTCATTGAACTTATTCGTACGGTGTAAGGAAAAAAATTATTTTAATTTTTGGCGTAGTAAGAGAAATTTTTTTATTGATGGGTTAATAAAATAGTTAATTAATTAGTGTGTAAAATAATGTATGTGTGTGTATATATATACATATATATAATATATAATGTATATTAAAATCTATAAATAATCATTGACACCAAATTAAAAATCAATAAAAAAATGAACTATAAATAATAAATAATTTCATTACTTTCATATAATTTATATAACTTTTCAACTACTTTATCAAACTTTCTCACACAAATTTATCCAGATACCCTACATATCAAACAAGAAAATCGTACTTTTCAATAACTTTTTTTCACTTAATCATGTGTTACCAAACATAATAATCTTAATATCTTGTCATCTAATTTTATCACTTAAACTTTCTCAACAACTTAACTTTCTAAGCATTCTTACTTAACCAGTATCAAACGGCTCCTTAGTTCCTCTCTAATTACAATTGCATTTAAACCCCAATTTCATTTTAGTTTCAACAACATCCATAGTCCTTCTATCTTCCCAATTTCTATCCCATCAACTGCATGGCACAAATTGGGTTGGTACAGTTAGTTAAGCTTTCACACCCATACTCTAGAGGTCGTGGGTTCAAGTCGTACGATTATGCATATACGATATTAAACGAGAAGATAAAGTTAGAAACAAATTTTCGCCTATATTTTGTATCGGAGAATTTCTGAACTGGTAGAATTCCTTCGAGTGTTCTTCAAGCTTTGGGATTCGAATCACGCGCTTGAACACCAAGAATGACTTGTAAATTTCGTCCACCAACAACCACCCATTAATTTCAGAAATATATCTCCCAAAATTTTTGTGTAAGAATTTGAGCGTGGGCTCTCAAAATGATTGAAGGAAAAAATCAAATATTTTTCCTTCAATGCTCTCTCAATCGGCGACAATCACTAGGGAAAGGAGAAAACTCTTTGTCTTTGTATCTGATATGTGATCTATATCACTATCTCTCTCACTGGAATCAAATTGCTTTTAGATATTTATAAAACTAATTTTTTTATATTTATAAATATACCCAGATATTTTAAATTTCTCCCATAATTTCAAATTGTCGAAAATCAGAATATCTCCACAGCGTTAAAGTTGTATCAAAATTTATCAATCCAATTGATAATTATCAATTAATTAATTTTTATTTACTAATTATCCATAAATAAAATAAATAATTTCAATACAAATAATCACACTTAACTAATTAAGCGACATCACTCATGACATATAGGTGTGAGAAATATGCCTTGACACCAAAACACATTTTGATCCAATTTACTTCGTTTCTCTATTCCTGTTCTCATGAGCTATTTCTGAGACTAGATGTACCCACATGAACAAAGTTAAAGATTCATTGACATCGTACAATTCTACCATAGGTTCGATGCCGAATCAACTCTTGATTCATACACGCTACTTTTCTGTTGGTGTAAATAAATCCCTTTTATTTTCACGATCCATAAAATATAAAATTACATGTTTTACCCCTCTTGTTATTATTTCATTAATTCTTTTATTGGCTATGAATAAGAAATATATAAGAGTCAATTATCTCGTACAATTCACAAGTCTTAATCAATGACTCAGTTCATTGAATACCTAGCCAAGTTAATTTATTCACACACCCATCAATAAAGTATAAGGCGATATTGTTGCTTTCACAATCCAACCATGAATTTTCATAACTGTGAATCACGTAACTCTAACTTAATTGAATTACAATCCCAACAGCCGAGGTATTGCCCGCCAATTCGAACTCACTCATTTGACATATCAAAGATTGTATTAACTAAGTCAACTACGTATTCACCTCAGGATTAAGTTAATTATGAAAATACCCTTAAGCTGTAACAATTAGATTTAGAGCTAGGTAAACGATTTTGGGCTCTAAATTAATTTGTTACCAGTCTATTCAGCATGTTCATAACATGTCTAGGTTAACCGTGTGAGTCTCTAGTCACATGCCCCATGACTGGCATCCATTGGTTCAACCTAACAGTCGTATTGAGATTCAATTGCCTAGTCGATCCTAAGACTATGAATATCGTTCTAAACTTTCTCAGAAGAGTTCGTCTAGAGACGTATCTGTCTTTAGTCTTCGTTCGTTGATGAAAGTTTCAGGACTTGAGTAATTTACAAACACACTTTAATTTAAAATAAAACTTTGAATTTATTCATAAAAATTCAATAATACCAATGTCTGAGAAATAACTAAATACAAATAAATAGTTATTGCACGCTACTTTATGGACATATTCCAACATTTCCCTCTTACCCATTATTAATCAGGCCCTTGAAAATGAGTTCCTCTACCTTTAAGTGAGTACCCAAAAAAGAGGGCTCTCAAAGTCTCAATATGGTTGAGACTTTGAGAGTGTTCCAGAGAGAAAATTCACCTAAATTTCAGAGAAAAAGAATCCAAAAAATTCTGAAGGAGTTGCAGGGGAGGAAATCCACGACCACGACCTCTCCTTTTGTGCGCACCACCATCGAAGAAGACGAAGAATTTGAAGGTTTCTCGGTACACGAAGGGAGAGATTTCGAATAAGACTCTTCGTGAATGATAGAGTACATGAAAGGTCTCTTCTTCTCACCTAAAGTGAGTTGGTGGGAGAGAGTCCGTTGATAACTTACACGTGAC
>QANY01003006.1:0-12500 GCA_003255025.1 Datisca glomerata | reverse complement strand
TCTCTTTCACTCTCTCTCTCACTCACTCGCTCTCTTAATCTCTACACCCTTTCTCTCTCTCTCTCTCTTTCTTTCTGTCCTTCATTTTCTCTCCTTCTGTCCCTCTCCCACTCACTCACCCACATACACAAACACACACTCTCACTCTCTTTCTCTGTCTCTCTCAATCACTTTCTCTCTCTCCCACACTGACTCTTTCTCACTCGCCCACATACTCTCATTCAACAACTCTTTTACTCTCACTCACTATCTCTTTCTCTCTAACGCTCTCTCTCTCTCACTCACTCTCTCTCACTCACTCTCTCTCACTCAACCTCTCTCTCCCTCTCACTGACTATCACCCTCTCTCTCACTCATTCTCTCTCTCTCTCACTCATTCTCATTCTCACTCTCTCTCACTCACCCATTCTCTCTCTCTTACTCACTCTCTAACTCTCTCACTCTCTCAGTCTCTCTCCCTCTTTTACACATTCTCTCTCAATTCCTTTCTCTCTCTCTCCCTTTCTCTCGCACTCTCTATCTCTCACGCACACTCACTCATTGTGTCTGTCTCTCTCTCACTCTCTCTCTCACTCACTCTCACTCTCTCTCTCTCTCCCCCTCACTCTCACACTCTCTCTCCGCCTTTCTCTCCGTCTCACTTTCTTGCACACTCAAACATTTTCTCTCTCTCTCTCTATGTCCCTCGCACACTCACACCATCTCTCTCTTACTCACTCACTCTCTCTCCCTCACTGACCCTCTTTCTCTATCTCTCTTTCTCTCTCTCTCCCACCCCCACTCTCTCTCTCACTCACCCTCTCTCTCTCACTTACTCACTCATTCTCTCTCTCACCCTCTATCTCTCATTCTCATTCACTCTCTCTCTCTCTCTCACTCTCTCCCTCACTCTCACTCACTCTCTCTTAATCACTCACACCCACTCACTCTCTGTCTCTTTCTATCTCTCTCACATACACACAAACACACACTCTCGCTCTCTCTCCCTGTCTCCTCTCTCTCACACTCTCTATTTCTCTTTCTCTATCTCCCTATCTCCCTCTCTCTCTCACTCTCTCTCTCAGTCTCACTCACTCTCTCCCTCTTAATCTCTCACACCTACTCACTCTCTGTCTCTTTTTATCTCTCTCTCACTCATTCATTCATTCTCTCTATCTATCTTGCAGTTTTTCTCTTTTTTTCGCACTAACTCTCTCTGTCACACTCGCTCTCACACTTACTATCTCTCTTTCCTCCCACTCTCTCCACCTCACTCTATCTATCTTTCTTTCACTCTCTCCCTCTCACTCACTATCTCTCTCCCTCTCACTCACTCTCTTTCTCTCTCACTCTCCCTCTCTCTCTCTTACTCACTTACTCTCTCTCTCTCTCCCTCAATCACTTTGTCTCTCTCTCTCTCCCTCAATCACTCTCTCTCTCTCTCTCTTTCTCTCTCACTCTCCCTCTCTCTATGTCACTCGCACACTCACACACTCTCTCTCTTACTCACTCACTCTCTCCCTCACTGACTCTATTTCTCTATCTCTCTCTCTCTCTCTCCCTCTCATCCCCACTCTCTCTCTCACTCACCCTCTCTCTCTCACTTACTCACTCATTCTCTCTCTCTCTCACCCTCTCTGTCGTTCTCATTCACTCTCTCTCCCTCACTCTCACTCACTCTCTCTTAATCTCTCACACCCACTCACTCTCTGTCTCTTTCTATCTCTCTCTCACATACACCCAAACACACACTCTCGCTCTCTCTCTCCCTGTCTCTCTATCTCACTTTCTCTCTCTCTTTCTCTATCTCTCTCTCTCCCTCTCTCTCTCTCACCCTCTCTCTCTCTGTCTCACTCACTCTCTCCCTCTGAATCTCTCACACCCACTCACTCTCTGTCTCGTTCTATATCTCTCTCACTCATTCATTCATTCTCTCTATCTATCTTGCAGTTTTTCTCTTTTTTTCGCACTAACTCTCTCTCACACTCGCTCTCACACTTACTCACTATCTCTCTTTCCTCCCACTCTCTCCACGTCACTCTATCTCTCTTTCTTTCACTCTCTCTCTCTCTCACTCACTGTCTCTCTCCCTCTCACTCACTCTCTTTCTCTCTCACTCTCCCTCTCTCTCGCATACTCACACACTCTCTCTCTTACTCAATCACTCTCTCTATCCCTCAATCACTCTCTCTCTTTCACACACTCTCTCCCTCTCACTCATCCCACTCTCTCACTCTCACTCGATCACACACTCACATAGTGTCTCTCTCTCTCTCGCTCGCACACTCACACACACACTCTCTCTTAATCGTTCACTCACTCTCTCTCTCTCTCACCCATTCTCTCGCTCTCACCCTCTCTCCCTCTATCTATCTCTCTTTCTTTCACTCTCTCTATCTCCCTCTCACTCACTCTCACTCGCTCGCACACTGACACATTGTCTCTCTCTCTCCCTCTCTCCCGCATACTCACACACTCTCTCTCTTTCTCTCGCACTCACACTCTCTCACTGATTCTTTCTCTCTTTCACACACATTCTCTCTCCTTCTCTCTCTCCCTCCGTCTCTCACTCTCTTTCTTTCACACACTCTCTCCCTCTCACTCATCTCACTCTCTCACTCTCTCTCCCTCTCTCTCACTCCCACTCTCTCACTTTCACTTGCTTGCACATTCAAACATTCTCTCTCTCGCTCCCAGACTCACACACTCTCCCTTACTCCCTCACTAACTCACTCATTCTCTCATGCACTCTCTCTCTCTCTCTCTCGACCCCTTTCTCACTCTCTCTCTCCTACAGTCTATCCCTCTCTCTCTATTCTCTTTATCACACACATACACACACACACACACTCTCTCTCTCCTTCTCTATCTCCCTCCCTCTCCCACTCTCTTTCTTTCATGCTCTCTCTCCCTATCACTCATCTCACCTCTCACTCTCTCTCCCTCCCTCCCTCTCTATCCCTCTCACTCACTCCCACTCTGTCACTCTCACTCGCTCGCACACCCAGACATTCTCTCTCTCACTCGCACACCCAGACATTCTCTCTCTCGCACACTCACACACTCTCTCTCCGTCTTTCTCTCCCTCTCACTTTCTTGCACACTCAAAAATTCTCTCTCCCTCTCTCTTTGTCGCTTTCTCTCTCTCTCTCTCTATGTCCCTCGCACACTCAGACACTCTCTCTCTCTTACTCACTCACTCTCCCTCACTGACCCTCTTTCTCTATCTCTCTTTCTCTCTCTCTCACCCCCACTCTCTCTCTCACTCACCCTCTCTCTCTCACTTACTCACTCATTCTCTCTCTCACCCTCTCTCTCTCATTCTCATTCACTCTCTCTCTCTCTCTCACTCTCTCTTCCTCACTCTCACTCACTCTCTCTTAATCTCTCACACCCACTCACTCTCTGTCTCTTTCTATCTCTCTCACATACACACAAACACACACTCTCGCTCTCTCTCCCTGTCTCCTCTCTCTCACACACTCTCTCTCTCTTTCTCTAGCTCCCTCTCTCCCTCTCTCTCTCACTCTCTCTCTCAGTCTCACTCACTCTCTCCCTCTTAATCTCTCACACCCACTCACTCTCTGTCTCTTTTTATCTCTCTCTCACTCATTCATTCATTCTCTCTATCTATCTTGCAGTTTTTCTCTTTTTTTCGCACTAACTCTCTCTCTCACACTCGCTCTCACACTTACTCACTATCTCTCTTTCCTCCCACTCTCTCCACCTCACTCTATCTCTCTTTCTTTCACTCTCTCCCTCTCAATCACTGTCTCTCTCCCTCTCACTCACTCTCTTTCTCTCTCCCTCTCCCTCTCTCTCGCATACTCACAGACTCTCTCTCTTACTCAATCACTCTCTCTATCCCTCAATCACTCTCTCTCTTTCACACACTCTCTCCCTCTCACTCATCCCACTCTCTCACTCTCACTCGATCACACACTCACATAGTGTCTCTCTCTCTCTCGCTCGCACACTCACACACACACTCTCTCTTAATCGTTCACTCACTCTCTCTCTCTCTCACCCATTCTCTCGCTCTCACCCTCTCTCCCTCTATCTATCTCTCTTTCTTTCACTCTCCCTATCTCCCTCTCACTCACTCTCACTCGCTCGCACACTGACACAATGTCTCTCTCTCTCTCTCTCCCTCTCTCCCGCATACTCACACACCCTCTCACTCATTCTTTCTCTCTTTCACACACATTCTCTCTCCTTCTCTCTCTCCCTCCGTCTCTCACTCTCTTTCTTTCACACACTCTCTCCCTCTCACTCATCTCACTCTCTCACTCTCTCTCCCTCTCTCTCACTCCCACTCTCTCACTTTCACTTGCTTGCACACTCAAACATTCTCTCTCTCGCTCGCAGACTCACACACTCTCCCTTACTCCCTCACTAACTCACTCATTCTCTCACGCACTCTATCTCTCTCTCTCTCGACCCCTTTCTCACTCTCTCTCTCCTACACTCTATCCCTCTCTCTCTCTATTCTCATTACCACACACATACACACACACACACACACACTCTCTCTCTCCTTCTCTATCTCCCTCCCTCTCCCACTCTCTTTCTTTCACGCTCTCTCTCCCTATCACTCATATCACTCTCTCACTCTCTCTCCCTCCCTCCCTCTCTATCCCTCTCACTCACTCCCACTCTGTCACTCTCACTCGCTCGCACACCCAGACATTCTCTCTCTCACTCGCACACCCAGACATTCTCTCACTCGCACACTCACACACTCTCTCTCCGTCTTTCTCTCCCTCTCACATTCTTGCACACTCAAACATTCTCTCTCTCTCTCTTTGGCACTTTCTCTCTCTCTTTGGCACTAATTCTCTCTCTCACACTCGCTCTCACACTTACTCACTATCTCTCTTTCCTCCCACTCTCTCCCCCTCTCTCTATCTTTCTTTCTTTCACTCTCTCTCCCTTTCACTCACTGTCTCTCTCCCTCTCACTCACTCTCTTTCTCTCTCACTCTCCCTCTCTCTCTCTTACTCACTTACTCTCTCTCTCTCTCTCTCTCTCTCTCCATCAATCACTCTCTCTCTTTCACACACTCTCTCCCTCTCACTCATCTCACACTCTCACTCTCACTCGATCACACACTCACACAGTGTCTTTCTCTCTCTCTCTCGCTCGCACACTCGCACACACTCTCTCTTAATCGTTTACTCACTCTCTCTCACTTCCTCACTCACTTTCTATGTTTCTCTCTCTCTCTCTCTCACCCCACACTCTCTCTCACTCTCTCTCTCTCACACTCACCCATTCTCTCGCTCTCACCCTCTCTCCCTCTATCGATCTCTCTTTCTTTCACTCTCTCTATCTCCCTCTCCCTCTCTCCCGCATACTCACAAACTCTCTCCCTTTCTCTCGGACTCACACTCTCTCACTCATTCTTTCTCTCTTTCATACACATTCTCTCTCCTTCTCTCTCTCCCTCCGTCTCTCACTCTCTTTCTTTCACACACTCTCTCCCTCTCACTCATCTCACTCTCTCAGTCTCTCTCCCTCTCTCTCACTCCCACTCTCTCACTTTCACTTGCTTGCACACTCAAACATTCTCTTTCTCGCTCGCAGACTCACACACTCTCCCTTACTCCCTCACTAACTCACTCATTCTCTCACGCACTCTATCTCTCTCTCTCTCCACCCCTTTCTCACTCTCTCTCTCCTACACTCTATCCCTCTCTCTCTCTCTATTCTCTTTACCACACACATACACACACACACACACACTCTCTCCTTCTCTATCTCCCTCCCTCTCCCACTCTCTTTCTTTCACGCTCTCTCTCCCTATCACTCATCTCACTCTCTCACTCTCTCTCCCTCCCTCCCTCTCTATCCCTCTCACTCTCTCTCCCTCCCTCCCTCTCTATCCCTCTCACTCACTCCCACTCTGTCACTCTCACTCGCTCGCACACCCAGACATTCTCTCTCTCACTCGCACACCCATACATTCTCTCTCTCGCACACTCACACACTCTCTCTCCGTCTTTCTCTCCCTCTCACTTTCTTGCACACTAAAAAATTCTCTCTCCCTCTCTCTTTGTCGCTTTCTCTCTCTCTCTATGTCCCTCGCACACTCACACACTCTCTCTCTTACTCACTCACTCTCTCTCCCTCACTGACCCTCTTTCTCTATCTCTCTTTCTCTCTCTCTCTCACCCCCACTCTCTCTCTCTCACCCTCTCTCTCACTTACTCACTCATTCCCTCTCTCACCCTCTCTCTCTCCTTCCCATTCACTCTCTCTCCCTCACTCTCACTCACTCTCTCTTAATCTCTCACACCCACTCACTCTCTGTCTCTTTCTATCTCTTTCTCACATACACACAAACACACACTCTCGCTCTCTCTGTCCCTGTCTCCTCTCTCTCACTCTCTCTATCAGTCTCACTCACTCTCTCCCTCTTAATCTCTCACACCCACTCACTCTCCGTCTCTTTTTATCTCTCTCTCACTCATTCATTCATTCTCTCTGTCACTCTTGCAGTTATTCTCTTTTTTCGCACTAATTCTCTCTCTCACACTCACTCTCACACTTACTCACTATCTCTCTTTCCTCCCACTCTCTCCCCCTCTCTCTATCTTTCTTTCTTTCACTCTCTCTCCCTTTCACTCATTGTCTCTCTCCTTCTCACTCACTCTCTTTCTCTCTCACTCTCCCTCTCTCTCTCTTACTCACTTACTCTCTCTCTCTCTCTCTCTCTCTCCCTCAATCACTCTCTCTTATTCACACACTCTCTCCCTCTCACTCATCTCACTCTCTCACTCTCACTCGATCACACACTCACACATTGTCTTTCTCTCTCTCTCTCTCGCTCGCACACTCGCACACACACTCTCTCCCTCTCACTCATCTCACTCATCTTACTCTCTCCCTCTCTCCCGCATACTCACACACTCTCTCTCTTTCTCACGGACTCACACTCTCTCACTCATTCTTTCTCTTTCACACACATTCTCTCTCCTTCTCTCTCTCCCTCCGTCTCTCACTCTCTTTCTTTCACACACTCTCTCCCTCTCGCTCATCTCACTCTCTCACTCTCTCTCCCTCTCTCTCACTCCCACTCTCTCACTTTCACTTGCTTGCACACTCAAACATTCTCTCTCTTGCTCGCAGACTCACACACTCTCCCTTACTCCCTCACTAACTCACTCATTCTCTCATGCACTCTATCTCTCTCTCTCTCGACCCCTTTCTCACTCTCTCTCTCCTACACTCTATCCCTCTCTCTCTCTATTCTCTTTACCACACACAGACACACACACACACACTCTCTCTCCTTCTCTATCTCCCTCCCTCTCCCACTCTCTTTCTTTCACGCTCTCTCTCCCTGTCACTCATCTCACTCTCTCACTCTCTCTCCCTCCCTCCCTCTCTATCCCTCTCACTCACTCCCATTCTGTCACTCTCACTCGCTCGCACACCCAGACATTCTCTCTCTCGCTCGCACTCACACACTCTCTCTGTAACACACTCACTCACTCTCTCTCCCTCACTTACTCTCTCTTTATCTCTCTTTCTCTCTCTCACCCTGCACTCGCTTTCTCTCTCTCACCCTGCACTCTCTTTCTCTATCCCTCTCACTCACTCCCACTCTGTCACTCCCACTCGCTCGCACACCCAGACATTCTCTCTCTCACTCGCACACCCAGACATTCTCTCTCTCGCACACTCACACCCTCTCTCTCTCAGATACTCACTGATTCTCTCTCTCACCCTCTCTCTCTCTCCTTCTCATTTGCTCTCTCTCCCTCACTCTCACTCACTCTCTCTTAATCTCTCACACCCACTCACTCTCTGTCTCTTTCTATCTCTCTCTCACATACACACAAACACACACTCTCGCTCTCTCTCTCCCTGTCTCCTCTCTCTCACTCTCTCTTTCAGTCTCACTCACTCTCTCCCTCTTAATCTCTTACACCCACTCACTCTCCGTCTCTTTTTATCTCTCTCTCACTCATTCATTCATTCTCTCTGTATCTCTTGCAGTTTTTCTCTTTTTTCGCACTAATTCTCTCTCTCACACTCGCTCTCATACTTACTCACTATCTCTCTTTCCTCCCACTCTCTCCCCCTCTCTCTATCTTTCTTTCTTTCACTCTCTCTCCCTTTCACTCACTGTCTCTCTCCCTCTCACTCACTCTCTTTCTCTCTCACTCTCCCTCTCTCTCTCGCATACTCACACACTCTCTCTCTTACTCACTCACTCTCTCTCTCCCCCCCCCTCAATCACTCTCTCTCTTTCACACACTCTCTCCCTCTCACTCATCTCACTCTCTCACTCTCACTCGATCACACACTCACACAGTGTCTTTCTCTCTCTCTCTCTCTCGCACACTCGCACACACACACTCTCTTAATCGTTCACTCACTCTCATCTCACTCTCTCACTCTCTCTCCCTCCCTCCCTCTCTATCCCTCTCACTCACTCCCATTCTGTCACTCTCACTCGCTCGCACACCCAGACATTCTCTCTCTCACTCGCACACCCAGACATTCTCTCTCTCGCACACTCACACACTCTCTCTCCGTCTTTCTCTCCCTCTCACTTTCTTGCACACTCAAACATTCTCTCTCTCTCTCTTTGGGGCTTTCTCTCTCTCTCTATGTCCCTCGCACACTCACACACTCTCCCTCTTACTCACTCACTCACTCTCCCTCACTGACCCTCTTTCTCTCTCTCTCTCACCCCCACTCTCTCTCTCACTTACCCTCTCTCTCTCTCACATACTCACTGATTCTCTCTCTCACCCTCTCTCTCCTTCTCATTCGCTCTCTCTCCCTCACTCTCACTCACTCTCTCTTAATCTCTCACACCCACTCACTCTTTGTCTCTTTCTATCTCTCTCTCACATACACACAAACACACACTCTCGCTCTCTCTCTCCCTGTCTCCTCTCTCTCACTCTCTCTTTCAGTCTCACTCACTCTCTCCCTCTTAATCTCTTACACCCACTCACTCTCCGTCTCTTTTTATCTCTCTCTCACTCAGTCATTCATTCTCTCTGTCTCTCTTGCAGTTTTTCTCTTTTTTCGCACTAATTCTCTCTCTCACACTCGCTCTCATACTTACTCACTATCTCTCTTTCCTCCCACTCTCTCCCCCTCTCTCTATCTTTCTTTCTTTCACTCTCTCTCCCTTTCACTCACTGTCTCTTTCCCTCTCACTAACTCTCTTTCTCTCTCACTCTCCCTCTCTCTCTCGCATACTCACACACTCTCTCTCTTACTCACTCACTCTCTCTCTCTCTCTCCCCCTCAATCACTCTCTCTCTTTCACACACTCTCTCCCTCTCACTCATCTCACTCTCTCACTCTCACTCGATCACACACTCACACAGTGTCTCTCTTTCTCTCTCGCACACTCACACACACACTCTCTCTTAATCGTTCACTCACTCTCTCTCACTTCCTCACTCACTCTCTATGTCTCTCTCTCTCTCTCACCCCACACTCTCTCTCACACACTCTCTCTCTCACACTCACCCATTCTCTCGCTCTCACCCTCTCTCCCTCTATCTATCTCTCTTTCTTTCACTCTCTCTATCTCCCTCTCACTCACTCTCACTCGCTCGCACACTGACACATTGTCTCTCTCTCTCTCCCTCTCTCCCGCATACTCACACACTCTCTCTCTTTCTCTGGTACTCACACTCTCTCACTCATTCTTTCTCTCTTTCACACACACTCTCTCTCCTTCTCTCTCTCCCTCCGTCTCTCACTCTCTTTATTTCACACACTTTCTCCCTCTCACTCATCTCACTCTCTCACTCTCTCTCCCTCTCTCTCACTCCCACTCTCTCACTTTCACGTGCTTGCACACTCAAACATTCTCTATCTCGCTCGCAGACTCACACACTCTCCCTTACTTCCTCACTAACTCACTCATTCTCTCACGCACTCTATCTCTCTCTCTCGACCCCTTTCTCACTCTCTCTCTCCTACACTTTATCCCTCTCTCTCTATTCTCTTTACCACACACACACACACACACACACACTCTCTCTCCTTCTCTATCTCCCTCCCTCTCCCACTCTCTTTCTTTCACGCACTCTCTCCCTGTCACTCATCTCACTCTCTCACTCTCTCTCCCTCCCTCCCTCTCTATCCCTCTCACTCACTCCCATTCTGTCACTCTCACTCGCTCGCACACCCAGACATTCTCTCTCTCGCGCACACTCACACACTCTCTCTGTAACACACTCACTCACTCTCTCTCCCTCACTTACTCTCTCTTTATCTCTCTTTCTCTCTCTCACCCTACACTCGCTTTCTCTCTCTCACCCTGCACTCGCTTTCTCTCTCTTTCACTCTGTCTCCCTCTCTCTTACTCACTAACTCACTTTGTCTCCCTCACTTACTCTCTCTCTTTATTTCTCTTTCTCTCTCTCTCACCCTGCACTCGCTTTCTCTCTCTTTCACTCTATCTCTCTCTCTCTCGTACTCACTCACTCACTTTCTCTCCCTCACTTACTCTATCTCTCTTTTTATCTCTCTTTCTCTCTCTTTCTCTCTCTCTCACCCTACACTCACTTTCTCTCTCTTTTACTCTGTCTCTCTCTCTCTCACTCACTTGCTCTCTTAATCTCTCACACCCACTCACTCTCTCTTACTTTCTTACTGTCCATCATTTTCTCTCTTTCTGTGTCTCTCCCACTCACTCACCCACATACACACAAGCACACACACTCACACTCTTTCTCTATCTCTCTATCTCCCACACCGACTCTCACTCACTCGCCCACATACTCTCATTCAACCACACTTTCTGTCTCACTCACTATCTCTTTCTCTCTAACTCTCTCTCTTCCTTTCACACACTCTCTCCCTGTCACTCACATACTCTCTCTAACTCTCTCTCTTTCCCTCTCTCTGTCTCACTCACACTCTCTCTCTCTCACTCACCCTCTCTCTCTCTGACTCACTCTCACCCTTTCTGTCACGCATTCTCACACTCTCTCTCACTCACTCTCACCCTTTCTGTCACGCATTCTCACTCTCTCTCTCACTCACTCTCACACTCACTCAATGTCTCTCTCCCTCTCATTCACACTCTCTCACTTTCTCTAACTCTCTCTCTCACTCACTTTCTCTCTCTCACTCACCCTCTCTCTCCCTCACTCTCTCACATTCACACTCTCTCTTACTCCCTCACTAACTCACTCATTCTCTCACGCACTCTATCTCTCTCTCGCCCCTCTCTCTCACTCTCTCTCTCCTACACTTTATCCCTCTCTCTCACTATTCTCTTTACCACACACACACAGTCTCCTACACTCTTTCCCTCTCACTCACTCCCACTCTGTCACTCTCACTCGCTCGCACACCCAGACATTCTCTCTCTCGCTCGCACACTCACACACACTCTCTCTAACTCACTCACTCACTCTCTCCCCCTCACTTACACTCTCTGTTTATCTCTCTTTCTCTCTCTCACCCTGCACTCGCTTTCTCTCTCTTTCACTCTGTCTCTCTCTCTCTCTTACTAACTCACTAACTTTCTCTCCCTCACTTACTCTCTCTTTATCTCTCTTTCTCTCTCTCTCTCTCACCCTGCACGCCTTTTCTCTCTCTTTCACTCTTTCTCTCTCTCTCTCTCTTACTCACTCACTCACTTTCTCCCTCACTTACTCTCTCTCTTTATCTCTCTTTCTCTCTCTCTCACCCTGCACTCGCTTTCTCTCTCTTTCACTCTGTCTCTCTCTCTTACTCACTCACTCACTTTCTCTCCCTCACTTACTCTCTCTCTCTCTTTATCTCTCTGTCTCTCTCTCTCTCACCCTACACTCGCTTTCTCTCTCTTTTACTCTGTCTCTCTCTCTCTCTCACTCACTCGCTCTCTTAATCTCTCACACCCACTCACTCTCTCTCACTTTCTTATTGTCCTTCATTTTCTCTCTTTCTGTCTCTCTCCCACTCACTCACCCACATACACACAAGCGCACACACTCACACTCTTTCTCTATCTCTCTATCTTTCACACTGACTCTCTCACTCGCCCACATACTCTCATTCAACCACTCTTTCTTTCTCACTCACTATCTGTTTCTCTCTAACTCTCTCTTTTTCTTTCACACACTCTCTCCCTCTCACTCACACGATCTCTCTCACACACTGACTCACTCTATCTGTCTCTCTCTCACTCACTCTCACTCTCTCCCTCCCCCTCACTCTCCCACTCTCTCTCCCTCCCTTTCTCTCTATCTCTCACTCACTCTCTATCTCTCGCTCGCAGACTCACACTTTGTCTCTCTCTCAGACACCCTCTCTCTCTCTCGCATACTCACACACTCTCTCCCCTACTCACTCACTCATTCTCTCTCACTCACTATCTCTCTCTCTCTCTCTCTCACACTGACTCACTATGTCTGTCTCTCTCTCACTCACTATCACTCCCTCCCTCCCCCTCACTCTCCCTCTCTTTCTCTCTCCCTCTCACTCACTTTCACTCTCCCACTCTCACTCGCTCACACACTCAGACATTCTCTCTCTCTCCCTTTAACTCA
>QANY01002996.1:0-37367 GCA_003255025.1 Datisca glomerata | reverse complement strand
GGAATGGTGGGGAAGGGGCGGAGGGAGCTGCCGGAGCAGGCAATTTGGCTATGAAGGAGGTTGCTGGAGTTTATAAAATGTTGCCACCTTTGTTTAAGACTGTTCAAGAGCAAACCGGTATGCTTCCTCCAGCTTGGATGGGCACTCTCTCTGACTCTCCCAATTGAAACTGCATATAAGTGAACTACGTACCCATATTATTTTCATTTTTACGTTAAAATGAAATTTACATGCTTAACTTTGTAATGGTCACCTCGTGCTAAATAAAGTTTCAAATTACTATAAATTTGAGTTTTTTGGTCTAATGACGTTGAATCGTTCTATTGGCTCAACCTCCTGAAATGTACATTGCATAACTTAGACAAAGGACGTCCTATAGGAAGTAAACAGTGTCGTTTTACTTCCACAAAACAATAGCATATCATGAATAATTAAACTCACTTTGTCTATGCCATAGTTTTTCTGTTGTTTTTGTCATGTGCTTAAGAAAATCCTCATGGAAGAACATAAGAGCGGTCAAGTCTCACAGTATGAACATTAGAGATTGTTGGATGTTGTTGTATTTTCTCTACCCAAAAAACTAGCAACTTTAGTAGAGGTGAGGTTTTTCCCTCACACTTATAAACTGACTATCAGTCTATTTTATAACCGATGTGGGATAGCTCCAACAATCTCTCTCGTCACACGAGTCTTGAGTCGGATAACCACCGACTCGCTCTACCCGGATTCACCAACAATCTAGTCTTAAGTCTGAAAACCGTCGACTCGCTTCATTCAGATCATCATGCATCAAGTTGTGAGTCTGGGAGCCAACAACTCACTTTAGTCGGATTCATTAAACATCGTGTTATGAGTCGGAGGGCAACGACTCACTTCACCTGGATTGAGTTAGAGATTTGTTGAATAAACTTTAACCTAGCTCTGATACCAGTATTATGTGATGTATCTTCTCAACCTAAAAGCTAGATTGAGAGGCAAGATTTTTTCTTATACTTATAAATTAACTGTCAATTCTTTTCACAACTGATATGAAATAAGCTCAACTGAGATTAAGTTAAATGAAATAAAATTTCAGAACTAAAATGAGAATGAATGCATGCAAACTTTTAAAGATGTGATCTGATTTCTCTTTTCATTGATTAAAACAAGGAAGTATATAACGGTTAGTTATGCGAAAATAATTATTTGAAGGCGGATTTTGGTTAGTCTTATTCGTTCTTTCTAATGTTTTCTATATTTTATTGTGGGGGAAGCTTATGCCAAATTCTCCATTTTCTTCAGCTTACTTTATGAAATTCTTATCATGAGTTGTTTCTTCACAATATTCTACAACTAGTTGGCTCATGAATTAGGCGAATCGAATGTGCTTCATTTTTCTCGGTTTGATTTCTATAAACTTTCACATTTAAAGCATAATAACACTTACTTTTCTTTTTCGTTTACTACTATTTTCTTTTATTTTTCCTCCTAGCTTTACTTCCAAAGATAGTTGTCATATCGAAAAAAAAGGAAAAAAAGACAATGGTAATTGCATTAGTATATTAATTAATCACTAAATTGTCTGTTGACTAAATCCATACTCACTCATAATAAAAAAAATTATGAGTTCAAGTTAGATTATTTGTGATCTTCATTTTATTTCTAAAGGATGCAATTGTTTCAATATGTAAGCGTATGAGAAGTCAAGAGTCGATGATATTATGAACAATAGATCATGGGACCAATAGAGTGGATCATAATTACGATTTGTTTAAATATAACTTATTTTTAGATAACATTATTTCATTAAAAAAGTGGCAGATTACAACTACAATCGAATTGTAAAATATCCTCTAACCAAGGAGGAGAAAACCGGACTGATAGCATACTCTCCCTGCTAAGAAGGGCATGTTTACCTAATAAATGAGCAGTCTAATAACAAATACGAGGGCAAAAAGAAAGCATTACGAATCATGCCCATAACAAGCAAAGCATTCGAGTCAACAAGGAGGCTAGAGACATTAAACTCCAAAGCAACATAAATGTATTCTCAAATAGCAAGAGGTTCAGCTACCTGTAGGCTAAGATTATCGTCATAAAAAGGAAAAAAAGGACACCAAAGGAGTGCCAACACGATCATGAATGTCAAGCCCAAAACCAACACATTTAATTCCTAAAATAACAACGACGTCACTATTAAGTTAAACAATTCCAAACTCCGAAGAGATTCTGAAAATGGGACAACTACAGCTGTAAGAAGTTGAGAAGCGGGGTAGAAAACATTACTAACATCAGCAACCTCTTCAGCAAATTTGATGTCTAAGACTCTAAACCCAACTTACGTGGATACAAATATAGCAATGGTTAGAACAAAATTAATAGAAACAATTTTTACTCATCTATGCATATTTTGTAATTTGATTGAGTTTGAAAATGTTATTGTTAGGGGTAGGGGTAGGTCTTCCAAATAGTTGTACTGATTGATATTTTTTCTAATAAAATCTGATTTTTTGTTAAAAGAACTTGGCCTTTGATTTATAGTTTGGGAGAACATACATGACATCATACACAAATCTAAAATAACCAGCAAAAAAAAAATTAACTAGGATAGTAACCATCTTAAGAAAAGTAATAGAATAAAACTATAATTATAATACCCACCGTAAATGAATTTTTTCTTTACACTAGAAAATAATAAGAAAAGAGAAAATAAACATGAAAGTGAGTAATTTTCACTGGCTTGTATTTAATGAATCTTTTAATTCATAATTTGGCATGTATTTATAGGCTTGTAATACAACCAAATTCCTGAAATACATCAAGAATAAACAGAATATTCTTCGAGATTGAGCTTATCCTCTAAGATTTACTTCATATTTTAGATGAATGACTGAGCATTGCTTATCAGTTTTAACAGCTTTTTAAATTTGGATCGTTGGATGTAGCGTGGTGAATTAGGCGGTCGTGATGATCGTTGCCAGTTTTGCCACAATGGTAATTTTTCTTCCTACCTTGATTGGCTTCTTTGGCTTACCATATAATTTTTATACTTCGACTATTTGAATAGGCCAGTGACTCCAGATCAGCTTCTTCAGATCTACCAACACGACAAATTCAACTATTCCCATCATGCTTTCGTGATATCAACTTTAATTATCTTTCTTCTCCCCTGATGTGGCTAAATACCGAAAATTATTCATGTTCATTTGCCCCCATTACATTTGATGAAGTCTCTCTTCATTCAAGTGTAATGATTCGATTCTTCGGTTTCCAATACCATATTTATGGGGCACCACAGCTTTTTAGAGTAGCCTTTTTATGAATGATCTTCCGACAATTCTTTTCTCATTTTCTCTTTTATTCTTCTTTTATTTTTTGGGACTTGCGATAATAATGACCTGCAAAAGTTAACAACAATTTAAATAATAGTTACCTTACCGAGATAGATGTGTGTTTGATAGTTGCATGGGCTTTCTTTTCTATCATTCCATTTCATGTTCTCCTTAAAGATCTGTTCTGACATTCCATTTTCCCGTTCTCGCTAAGTATTTGTTCTGATGCGCTTCGATTTTCTTGTTCTTACTATCTGTTCTGAGGCTTCGATTTCCCGTTCTTGCTAAGTATATGTTCTAATGTTTTGACTCCCCTTATTTATTTCTTTTGTCATTTCCCATTCCCGTACTCAGATTTAATGGCTATTGTTTGCAGAATATGACATCCTTCTTTCTAGATGTCAGCCTCTGAATAGGTATTAGCAGCGACAATCCATTTTTTTCCTGCAGACTTTTCTTTAGTCGAGCGTGTGTCAGTCATCATTTCATTTCCTTAATTACTTTCTATAACTTTTCGTGTCCGAAGCAAATATAAATTCTTCTTTTCCCTTTCATTTTATCACTTTCTTCCATTCTTCTTCATAAGTCGTTTGTCTTCTCTACTTCTCTTTTCTTTTCTGTTAGTAATTCTAATAGCCATGAGTCGGGGTAAAGTTAAATTTAAGCCTATTGTTCTTCTAGTTAGAAATTTGGCTGAGCTTAGCGAGTTTCTTTCTATCTTTCATGACGCCTTTCATTCTGATGTTGTAGTTGGTTTATACGAGAGTAGACACCCAGGTCATCCTTGTAGGCCTCCATACCAGATAACCTTAAGTCTAATGTACATTGCTATAGGCCTCAGACTTCCTTTCTCCCCATTTTCCAAGAGTTCTTCCACTGGTGTGGTCTTGCCCCTTCTCAATTTACTCCCAGCACCTATAGGATCCTCCTCGCTTTTAAAGCTTTGAATAGGAGATTTGGTTTGGATTTAGGAGTCGACGAATTGAGATGCTATTATGTAATTAAACTTAGGGATGGGATTTACTATCTTTCCAACCGGACTTCAGAAAAGAGAGGGCCAATGGTGACCAACATTCCCCAGGTGAAAAAAAATGGGAGAGGGATGTTCTTCTGATTGGTGGAAATTGGGGCGGTGATGGCCGCTGGAGAATCCCCAAGAACTGGGGGACTTTTAGTTAGTAGTTGGAGCCCCATTTCCCAGCCCTGTTTCTCTTTAAGTTTACCGTTGTTACTCATTTTTTCTTCTTCCTCTTTATTTTTAGTATGTTGATTCTCTCTTTCCCTGCAGATAAACTTAATAATAGGATGCCTTACATAACCCATGAGACTGAAGAGAAATCAATCCTCGATTTCCGTTGCCAGCATAGAAAGTGGTTTGAGCTCCTAGACTCACGTGGTGATGTCACGCTCTCAACCCTCGATTTCAGTCGCGCCACTCATTGTCGTGCCATTTTCCATTATGCGCGAGATCTACCCATTGTTTCTCCTTCCGTTCTATCTTCCACATTTTCCCCATCATCTTCTTCCAGCCTAGCGGGAGATTCATGCGTCTTTTTGGCCACTCTTCTCCCAGCGGTTTTGGTTCTGATTCTTCAGAGGAAAAAAATTTACTTCAGAGAGTGAGAAAATCTCAGTATGTTGAAGCGACTTCGTACTATGGTGGGTGAAGTTGGGAGGTGAACTCGCCCCAGATCAAATGAGACCAGATCTTCAAGGGATCCTCCCATTTTAGATGTTCCTTCCGTCAGGGTGAGGATTTACCCCTTCATTCTGCTCCTCCTCCTCTTGTTATTCCTACTCCAGTTTTGCCCACAATAAGTCAAGATCCTACTTCTGGATCTTAGGGAGGAGCTGAAGGTTCTGATCCTGGCGGTTCAGAAAATTCACTGATATACCAGCAACATTCTTCTTTTTAGATGATGTTTAGTCTTCTTACGCTGTTGCATGTGGGATTAATTCTGAGACTGATTTGGTTAGAACTCGCAACTCTAGGGTTGGCAACCTCGTTTCTTCTCTTAGTCGTGACTTAGTCAGAGTATGGTTCCTTGTCCTTTTCATTCTTCTTGATTATTCCCCTACCTTTTTCTTACTATTTTTGTTTTCTCTTTAAGCCATTATTCTCCATAATGCTCTCTAAGAGCATCATACTACCCGAGATTTGGCGTTGTAGAAGCTCTGAAGGGATGTTGCTCATTCTGATGGCATCATGGAAGGTCTTCGCGAAGAAGTTGCTCATTTAAAAGAGCCAAAGAATGTGTTTGATCAGACAGTGAAGAAGAAAGCGGTAGAAGTTGATGGGGCTAAGGGAGAGATTCTCAGTATGTTAGAATCTCTAGGGGTTATGAAGGAGGCATTAAAGACTGTTGAGAAGTCTCTGGCAGTTGTTGAGGCAAGCAAAGCTTAAGTTTGGAATAGAAAAAGAAAGAGGTTAAATAGGTAATCTATAGTGTAGGTTATAGAGACGGCTCAATGAAGGCCCCTCCAGGAAAATCTCTCTACGATGTTTATGTTGATGAGTAGAGTGAAGCCACCACTTCTGCAGGTTAAGCCAAAATCAACCCTTCTGGAGCTGCTGATGATACTCCTCTTGCAAAAGATGCTTCAGCCCCTACTGAGATCTCTTCTGGGATTCAAAACGAGGATATTGCTTCTCTTTAGATTCTCTTTCTGTTTCACTTGTCACTCTTTTTTTTGTACTTTCATTTTCATCAATGTAGAAGCTTTTTCAGATTCCTTGATTTTTATCTTACTTCGAAGTTATATCAGTTAGAATTATTAATCTATTAAAAATTTTACCTCATAGACATCCGCATGTATTGCCTTTCTGTCTTGAAGTGAAATTGCAACTTTTTGGACTTTCTTATTCTCAGCAAGTCTCATTCATTTAATTTTTCCACTAAAAAATTTCTACTCTGAAGTTTTTTCCTTAATTTTCTTTTTCCTTTTCCATTCTAAGATTTGGATTTCCGTCCTTCTTTTCTACTCTGAAATTCTGACTTTTTTCTTTCGTGAAGTGCCAAAGCTCCTCTGTTCTTGACATTCTGGTTTGAGCTTTCTAGTCTGAGCTAATCTCTTGAAGCTTTTCTATTATGAATTTCTGACTTATTTTCTATTCTGAATTTTTGACTGCTCTAAGCTCTCTTGTCTAAGTTCAACTCTTCTTTCTAGTCTGAGCTCATCTCTTCTTTCTCGACCTCAATTCCTTTTAAGAGTAGGACTTATGAATTGCTCCTCCCAAAGACTTACGTCCTTAATTCCTTCTAAGAGTAGAACTTATGGATTGCCTCCCAAGGACTTACGCTCTTAGTTCCTTCTGAGAGTAGGATTTATCAATTGCCTCTCCAGAAGGACTTACTCCCTTTGTTCCTTTAATGTGCTTTCTTGGTAGAAGAGTTAGAGGCTTGACACTAGGGATTTTTACGTGGAATATCCTTGCGGGAAAAAAACCACGGGAAAGTATGCACTATAAAATTATAATTATGCAAAGTACATCTTTAAATAAAATACATTCCATGGTTTCGCCAAGTCTGCTCCTTCATCCATCATTAAGTAATAATATTCAGTTCCTCCTACGCCATTGATGATGTATGGTCCTTCCCAAGTTGGCCCAAACTTTCCTTTTGATTGAAAAAATTTTCTTAGGACTAGATCTCATTTTTGGAACTCTCGCTTCTTCATTCTTTTATGAAAATAGGATCTCACTTTCTGATTATAACGCGCTACCCTGATTAGGGTGGCTTGTCTTCGTTCCTCCAATTGATCAGGACTTCTTTTGAGGAGTTTATCATTATGTTGCTCATTAAATTTTGACCTCACTGTTGGGCTTTCAATTTTGACAGGAATTACAGCTTCTGCCCCGAATGCTAAGGCTGACGGTGTTTCTCCAGTGACTTTTCTTGGAGTAGTTTTATATGCCCAAAGTATGGCTGGTAGTTCCTCTACCCATTTTTTTTTTCAGACTCTAGTAACTTTCTCATGCTGTCGAGTATGATACGATTCGATCTCCCAGCTTGTCTGTTTCCCTATGAATAGTATGGAGTATAGAAACGATTGATGATTTTCAGTCATTCACAAAAGCCTTTAACAATTCTCCTGTGAACCGCAGTCCGTTATCTAAGACCAATATCTTGAGTATTGGTATCTACATATTATGTTTTTTCACAAAAAAACTTTGACTTCTTATTCTCAGATTCTCATGAAAGCCTCCGCTTCTATCCATTTCATGACGTAGTCTGTGGCCACTAGCAAGAAGCGCTTCTGAGCCGGCGCCATAGGGAGCGGACCAATGATGTCGAGTGCTCACTGCATGAAAGGCCATGGGTTTTCTACTGTGTTCAGTTCTCCCAGAGCCATTCTGGTGACTGGGGAAAATTGTTGGCATTTATCACATTTCTTTACATATTGTTTGACATATCGATGTATTCTAGGCCAGTAATATCCCTCATTTAACGCTTTATGAGCTATCAGTCTTCCTTTAGTGTGGTTCATGTATATTCTTTCATGAATTTCGGTTAAGACATATTGCGCTTCTTTCTCCTTCGAGCATTTTAAGTACGCTCCTGAAAAATATTTTCTATATAATAATCCATTTATTAATGTGTACCTTGCACTTTGTTGTTGGACTTTTTTCGTAAGGTGTGTATCTTCAGGGAGTACTTCCTTTTCGAGTAGAGGATTCAATCATGTTGCCAGCTAGGTTCCTTTCCGATTTCTACTTCAGCAACATTATTCGATGGAAGTCGAATGCTTGGATTTTCCAAGAATTCCACATGCACATTTCTTTTATGCGGGAATCAAAAAAATGATCCCAAATTCGCTAGCGTGTCTGCGTGTCCGTTCTTAGCTCTCGATATTTGTTGAATCTCATAGCTTTTAAATAAGTTGAGTAGTTCTTTTGTCCAAAGTAAATAACTTATCATTCTCTTGTCTTTAGAATGCTTTAACGTCTCTCCAAATGGGGTTTTCACCACCACTACAACTCATGCTCTCTTATTCTTGGAAGCACCATCAACATATAGTTTTCAAGATCTGTTCTCTATTTCTTTAAGCAGTTTTGGATTAAGTATTTCTCCAGTGAAATCTGCAACGAAATCTGCTAACACTTTTCCCTTGGTTGAAGTTCTGGGCTCATAATAGATCTTATACTGGCTTACTTCAATTGCCCATTTTTCAATTCTTCTGCTTACCTTTGGGGAGTGTAGTAGAATTTTAACAAGCTTGGCTGTCAATACCATAATACTGTGCCCCTGAAAATAAGGTTTCAACTTCCTAGCAGTAGCCACGATTGCCAGTACTAGTTTTTCCATCTTTTTATATCTTGTCTCTACTGTTACCAAGCTTTTGCTGATGAAGTATATGGGCTTTTGTTTCTTTTATTCTTCTCTAATGAGAACGACACTTACAATTATTTCTGAAACTGTAACATATTAGAAATTGATTTTGAGAGTAGTGGGGAGTTATTAAGTACTTTTTGATTATGTTTAAGGCCTCTTCACACTCTTCAACCCATCTGTCTATAGAGATCTTCCTCAGTTTATCAAAGATCGACTTGCATTTATTTGTTGATCTGGAAATTAATCTATTGGGCGCCGTGAGTCTTCCAGTTAGTCCTTGAATTTCTTTTTTATTCCTTGGGGACTTCATCTCCATTATAGACTTCATGTGATCTGTGTTAACTTCTATCTCTCGTTGGGTTATTAAGTGGCCAAAGAACTTCCCTGCAGCGACACCGAAAGTGCACTTATTCGGATTTAGCCTCATTGAGTTTTTTCTTAGGACTGAGAAAGCCTCCTGATCCTGGAGATTGTTTTCTCATTTTTTACTTTTCACCAACATGTTGTCCACGTACACCTTCATATTTCTTCCAATTTGACCATGAAATACTTTGTTCACCAACCTCTGGTATGTAAATCCTGCATTTTTCAACCCAAAGGGCATTACCTTATAACAATAGATGCCATATTCAGTAAGAAAAGAAGTCTTTTCTTGGTCAGGTTAGAACAGTTTCACCTAGTTATATGCAGAGTAGGTGTTTATAAAGCTGAGGAGCTTATGTCTAGATATGACGTCTATAACATTTGATCAATCTTGGACAACGGATAGTCATCCTTTAGACAAGTTTTATTTAGGTTGGTGAAGTCCACACATATTCTCCATTTGTCATTCTTTTTTTGTACCATCACCACATAGGCCAGCCACTCCGGATAGTCAACCTCTCTAGTGAATCCTGTGTTAAGTAGCTTATTTACCTCTTCCTTTATCGCTTTATTCCGTTTTGGTGAAAAAATCATCTTCTTGTATTTTACTAGTTTCACTGTTGGATCTGTGTTCAGCCTGCGGCATATGATCTATTCTGAAATTCCTGACATTTCATGTGTGGTAGTGGCAAAAACATCTTTGTTTCTTCATAGAAAGTCAAACAACTTATCTTTCTCTGCTTACACGAGGCGGGTGCTGATGTTCATCATTTTTTGTGTTCCTTCTTCTAAGCACACCAACTCTGTCTGTTCCCCCGCCACTTACCTCAAGCCGTCTGACATGTCATCCTTTGATTAGTATTGAATTGCTTCTTTTGGCTGTCTGGGGTCTGCTTATTGTGTACACTTTTTCTTTGCAGATTCTAATGCAGTCACAGAACAGATGCGGGCAGAAGCCTGGTGTCTTTTGATGGTCTTGATTCCTTCTGGTGAGGGGTACTTTAATACTTGGTAGAAAGTTAACAGTACAACCTTCATCTTATGCTGCCACGTTCTCCCAGAATAGCATTGTACGAGGATGAAGTATCCAAATCACAAACTCAGTCATATGATTAAAAGGTTCACCTCTTAGAGGGAGAGTAAGGGTCCCCTCCAAGTAACTGATAGCTCCATTAAAACTTATCAATGGTTGTGAGGTCCCCTGCAGCTTCTGCTCTCCCATTGACATCTTTTCTAACATGGTCCGATACAGTATGTTAACCGCGCTTCCATCATCTACCATAACTCTTCTCAAGAGGCAATTTCCATCATTATGGTGTGCGTCATGTTTGAGATCTAGATCATCAAATATCAGCGGAAGATTCCCATTGTCAGGTGAGCGATTTTCCCTGCACTTCTCCAACATTGGGTTCTTGCAGTACTGCTTCCTTTCCTTCCCTGTTGTTCCTTCCTACTCCATTAGTGCAATGATAGTGTTGACAATGCGAAGGGGTTATTTCTCATTGTCACGCTTTTCATCCCCACAATCTTCTTTCTCTACCTCATGTTTCTGCTATTCTCTTTTCACAAATCGACGCAGGTATCCATCTTTTATAAGCTGTTCAATATAATCTTTGAGTTGGAAGCAATCTCTGGTGTAATATCTGCTGCTTCTGTGAAAAGAACAATATTTATCCTTATCTTTGTAATTTGGTTCTTATGTAAGTGGCGCTGGCCTTCTCAACCATGGTTTGATTTACTGGGAGGGTCAATGGCGTGTAGACCTTATCCTTTGGATGTACCCTACTCGAGTCTTGCCTTTAGTACTCTGTCCTTTCCTGTTTTCCACCCCTTTCATCTATTTTGTCTGTTATGTCAGTTCTCTTCTTTTCTGATTTGGAATTCTGTTCTCGCTTATGCGAATCTTCCTCCAATGTAATATAATTCTGAGTCCGTTGGAAAGTCTCTGCCATAGATAAAGGTTTTTTAGTCCTAATCCTCTTCTAAAAGCTAGTCTGGCCATCCGGCCATCAAAGTTTTCAACCTTCGCCATTTCGTATTTGAATTTGTGGGTGCTCCCGTAAAGATTATCCTTCCTTGAACGTGATCGTTAGAAGGTACTATGTGTCTTCCATTACTGCTCGATATGTGGAGTACTATTCCAGAAAGACAGAAGATATAACATTAAAGTTAGTAATCAAATGGATAGGGAGCGAATGATACCATTTTAAGGCCATTCCATCCAGATTGGTTGGGAACATTCTGCATATTAATTCATCTCCATGCTGATATAGTGCCATTATCTATCTGAAATGACAGAGATGATCAACTAGATCTATTTTCCCTTCATAACACTTGAACTTTGGAGAACAAATTTCTTGGGTACATGAGCCACTAAATCTCTGGGCTCAATGGGGTATGGGTAAGAGATTCAAAGTCACTTTTTCCAGTACTACCCAGGTTCCTCATCTCCATCATCTTTCATTCCTAGTAATTCTTCTACAACTTCCTTAGTGATAACTCTGGGCAGGCACATCTCCTCTCCAACCTCCTTTTCTCAGTTCTGGACTGAATTTTCCCTTCTTCTCATTGCATGTTCCTGCTGTTCTCATGGTTTTCTTGTCTTGCCTCTCGCCTGTTGTTCTTCGAATGGATGTCATGTTATTCATTATTTGCTCTTTGGCTAACCTCATCTTGCGTCCGAGCCATCTCTTATTGAAGAGCATGGACATTCTTGCATAGCTCTCCACGCATCGCGTTGTGTTTCTGTGCGCCGTTCTTCCATCTTTCGCATCCCAGTCAAAATAGTCTTGAGTATCTCCGCTGGTGGGGTCGGTTGATCTATTTGATCATTAGTATTTCTGGCTTCATTGTCTTCATTATGGCTATGTTGGATCTAGTTCTAGGCATGTTTATTATTTTTGGGTGGGTTTCTCGAGCATTTTTTCTTGTCTCTCAACGAGAGCACAAGAAATGTAAAGGATTTGTTTCCTTACACTAGAAAATAATGAGAACAGAGAAAATAAACATGAAAGTGAGTAATTTTCACTGGCTTGTATTCAATGAATCTTTTAGTTCATAATTTGGTATGTATTTATAAGCTTATAATGCAACCAAATTCCCAAAATACATCAATAATAAATGGAATGTTCTTCGAGGTTGAGCTTATCCTCTAAGATTTGATTCATCTTTTAGATGAATGACTGAGACTTGCTTATCAGTATTAACAACTTTTTAAATTTGGATCGTTAGATGTAGCGTGGTGAATTAGGAAATCGTGATGATCGTTGCCAGCTTTGCCACGATGGTAATTTTTCTTCCTACCTTGATTGGCTTCTTTGGATTACATGGCTTCCTATATTATTTTTATACTTAGACTATTTGACTAGGCCAATAACTCCATATCAGCTTCTTCAAATTTACCAACATCACAAATTCAACTATTCTCATCATGCTTTCGCGTTATCCGCTTTAGTTATCTTTCTTCTCTACTACTGTGGCTGAATACCAAAAATTATTCATGTTCACCCACTAAAGAGAATTTTTCATTCCTTAAGATATTCAAGTATTGCATATGAATAAAAGAATAAAAAATATGAGAGTTAAAAGATCAGGAAAGAGAATGAGATTATAGAGGTTTATATAAGTCTTGCCCTTCTTGGTCGTTACCCTAATTTTCATTATCATTGAAGGATAATATCATAACTGTTCTTGATGAAATCATGGTGTGAGGGTGTAATAGGTGCCAACTTTAATATTGACATGTTGCTTTCGTTGGCTTTGTCCCCTCCATGTCCACATCCATTTGTGCTTTCCTTCTCTCTTCTTCCACGCTGGAAACTTATTAATTATGGGAGAAAATTTGCCCCGTACATTTGTCCCTGTTTTGAATCTTCGGATGTAGGCCGTTGATGCAAAATACTACAGACATTTGTTTCTTCTAAAGATTTGCTGACTTCACATCTTTTTCTGATATCATTGCTTTCCCCACGCTGCTCCACCTTTCTGTGATGATTATATTTCTTGGGCGGGGAGTGGCATCTTCGTCCGTTCAACTTCATTTCAGTCTTTTGTCATTATTGTTGTGACGCGTGTCTCTCTTCGTGCCACTTTACCTTTTCACCGTCTTCCCATCGTTTCACTTTTTATTTTTTACCTTTCGAATCCGTCATTTGGTGTCCATTTGAAGGAGTACTTAAAGTAATTTTTCTTCGTTGTTACCCATGCGTACCTTTCTATGTAAGTTCTCTTCTCATTTTCTTCGTCTTCAAGCTTCTTCTTTAATGGCTGCGTCTTTCTCCCCGAATGCCCATAGGATTAAGAATATGGATGAGTTTAATAGCTTTGTTGCTCGTTACCGAAATTCCTTCCTTGAAGAAGTTAGTTGATATTATTTTGAAGGTGAACTTGTCAATTCTCCTCCCAATCGTAGAGTTTTAAACTTTAGAACAACGTACATTGCCTTATATTTTCGTTCCCCATCTCTCCGCATTTTCAACAACTTTTTCATTACCATGATCTCTCCCCTGCACAATTTACCCCAAATACCTATAAGATTTTAGTGGGCTTCGAATCCTTGAACCGTATCTTTGGTTTAGAATTAGGGCTCAATGAGTTTCGTCTGTTATACACCTTCAGAGAGAAGAATGGTCACCACTACGCTACCCCACGTAGTGGTTTGGCCGGTGGTCCCCTGATTTTGGACATGTTTAAGGGCAATACATGGTGGAATGTTGAGGCATTCTAGGTTGCCGGTGCTTGGAGAGGTGGCATTCACTCCCACATCTCTATCGAATGGAGGTCATGTGGTGGTGAGTGATTTTTCCCCTCTCTATTTTCTTATTTTTTTGTTGAAACTGATAATCTTCTTTCTTTTTGGTTTCAGATAAGCAGAAGAACATTCGCCTTTATGAGACTCCAGACAATAAAGATCAGGGCTACTTTTAACGTTGCCATCCGCGGCTGGAAGTAGCTTTTGGAAGCTTAACGCCAACTCTCATTTGTCGTTCAACCTCCCCCACGGCCGATAGTTCCTCCTGCTGCCCCCCATAAACCTCCAGTTAAGATAGTTGTCAAGAGTCATGCACCTGTCGGGCTTCCTTCTTTACCTGCTTCCTCTTCTTCTTCCTCTTCGACCTCTCATTCTATTAAAGTGGCTTTTGAAATGAGACCGATTCAGCTTTCCTTGAACCATTCCTCCTCGCGCAACGTACGCCCATGAGTGGCAATTGAACCTTTGCCAGTGGTTTCCAGGACTTCTCTTATTCACCATGTTGTCCAAATTTGTTCTTCTCTTCCTACATTTGTCACTTCGCTCCTCCCTCGGGTTGAAAATGTTGGGCCAATGGGGTTTATTTTTGTCTTCTTCTCCCGATTTTGAGTTGGGTTCTTCGAAGCCCGTTAATAACCTTCCATGGACTCTTTTTCCTCCTGATGACGGTCCGTGCATTCCTTTTGAGGTGAATATAATGATTGATTGCGAGTGTTCTTACTATATCATGAGCCACATCCGATGATCAACTAATTCTGATTAATTAGCCGAGGAATCAGTTGAAGACTTGCAGAAAGGCATCAATCATTTCCTTCTTCAGGTAGCTAGTTTTATTATTCTTTCATATTTTTTGTATATTCTAACTTGACTTTTTTCGGCTTTCAGACCGCTCTATACCATATTGCTTTTTCTGCCAAGATCAGTAGTACTGGTGGAGATCTGATTAGACATGCGCAAGAAGTGTCTAATCTCAAGTGCTAGCTGGCCGCCAATGATGTTGAAATTGGTGAACTGAAGAGTGAGTCTGAGGCTACAAGGCTTCTGATTGAGGAGTTGCAGACCGATGCTGATCACCGCATCCAAGAGGTTACTCGAGAGCTTACTAAGTGGCACAAAACATCTACTGCCGAGTCTTTCATCCGTTGGAGAATGATGAGGCTTATGAGCAGTACATTGCTCAATTTCATCCGTTGGAGAATGATGCTTACACCATCGGTTACCTCGATGGTGTCTCTCGGGTGCCTCCACAGTACGAGTTGACAAAAGAAATTCCTCCATCTACTGATCAGAATGCTGAGAACAATACTACTCTGACTTCTGAACTCTTGTCGGATCCTGCAAACAAGGAGGCTATTGCTGAGGTGGTCCGTAGGCCTCATGACTTCTCCTCTGATCATATCCAATTGGATTGATTTTTTTTTTTTGAAATTTACTTTTTCTTTTTTCTTTCCATGTATTTTTTAATTAATGAAAAAGCTACATTTTTCCTACTTCTGAGTACTCTATCTTATCATTTTTTTAGCTTGGTTAATTTCATCCCTGTGTATAATTTGACACAGTCTTCTTTAATGCTTCATCGCCACTTCAACTCTTAGGCTTTTTATCTAAGCGTTGTTTGGAACACTAAGGGAAATTTTCGTTGCTAACTATATGCGCGCCGCTTGGACACAGTTTCATTTCTTCACGCTTTTATGCTACTTTGATTTTTTTTTCATTGCTTTAACATCTAAGCGGCCGCTTGGCACACTTAGAGTTTTTTTCCTCTGTTTCAGTTAAGTGCAGCTTAGACTCTTCTTTGCTTTGGAATCTAAGCGGTCGCTTAGCACACTTAGATTTTTTACCTTTGTTTCAGTCTAAGTGCTGCTTCGACTCTTCTTTGCTTTGGCATCTAAGCGGCCACTTGACGCGTTTAGATTTTTTACCTTGTTTCAATCTAAGTGCTGCGTAGAATCCTTTTTGCTTTAGCATCTAAGCGGCCGCTTGGCACACTTAGATTTTTTACCTTTGTTTCAGTCTTAGTGCTGCTTAGACTCTTCTTTGCTTTGGTATCTAACCAGCCGCTTCGTACACTTAGATTTTTTGCATTTGTTTCAGGCTAAGTGAGCGCTTGGGAAACTTAGATTTTTTTTTATCTTTGTTTCAGTCTAAGTGCTTCGTTGACTCTTCCTTGCTTTGGAATCTAAGCGAGCGCTTGGAAAACTTAGATTTTTTGCCTTTGTTTCAGTCGAAGTGCTTCGTAGACTCTTCTTTGCTTTGATATCTAAGCGAGCGCTTGGAAAACTTACATTTTTTTCCTTTGTTTCAGTCTAAGTGTTGCTTAGACTGTTATTTGCTTTGGCATCTAAGCGGCCACTTGGCACACTTAGATTTTTTACCTTTGTTTCAGTCTAAGTGCTGCTTAGGCTCTTCTTTTCTTTGGCATCTAAGCAGCCGCTTGGCACATTTAGATTTTTTTCCCTTTGTTCTTGCTTTCACAGCTTCTTCATTCACCAACCAATATGATCATTTTCCACCAGTTACCCAGATGATGCTGATTGCATGATTCTTTTGAGGACTAACTCTCCCAGTTGAAATCCTCTTGCTTTCATTCTTTTGGAGAAGTAAGCTCACCTTTTTTTATTGTAATTTCCAAATCTGATCACAACCGCTTCTCTTATTTCGTCTAGAAAATCTAATTGTTTTTCCAGTAGTTGGGAGTTTTCTTCTTTGCTGATTTCAGATGTTGTAGTAGGACATCCAATTTTAGTTGGGATAATTGCTTCAGTTCCAAATGCTATAGCAAATGGGGTATGTCCAGTTGATTCTCGAGTAGTTGTGTGATAGTCCTAGAGGACTGAAGGTAATTCTTCAACCCATTTACGTTTTATCGCTTCTAGCCTCGTCTTCAGTCCTTTGAGGATGGTTCGGTTGGATTTTTCTGCCAGCCCTTTCCCCTGTGGATAATATGGATTTGAATGAAAAGTCTTAATCTTTAGTCTATCAAAAAAAATTTTGATCATCTTTCCCGTGAATTGTGTTCCATTATCTGATATGATTATTCTTGGAATTCCATATCGGCATACAATGTCTTTCCATAAGAAACTTTGAACCTCCTCCTTGCGTATTCTTGCCAGTGGAGTTGCTTCTATCCATTTGGTAAAATAATCTGTTGCAACTAATAAGAACTTCTTTTGCGCTGGAGCCATTGGAAATAGACCAACTATATCGACTCCCCATTGCATAAAATGGCATAAGCTGATTAAAGTCGAAGCCATGCTGGGGATGAAAGTGATTCTTTGGCACTTATCGCACTTCCTTGCATATTGTTTCGCGTCCGCTTGGACGTTTGGTCAGTAATAACCTTCGTTTAAATTTTTTTGTGCCTAGGATATGCCTCCTATATAGCGCCCATAAATTCCTTTGTGGATTTCTGCCATAACGTAGCTTGCTTCAGCCAAATTTAGGCACTTAAGGCAAGGACCTAAAAATAATCTTCTATAAAGTTTATCATTTATTATGGTGTACCTTCCTGGTTTCTAAATCAGTTTTTGAGCTTTTAATCTATCTTCGGGGAGTCTTCCATGCTTAAGATATTGGACTATGGGATTCATCCAACTTGATTTTGCGGGGTCGTATTACAAACTCTTGCTTGTTCATCGAAACTCAGAGTATCCACGAATTTGACTCGTATATTTCTTCTTCCCAGGTGGTTGACAGATGACCCTAATGTTGTTATGGCATCTGCATGAGAGTTTTCTCCTCTGAGGATTTTGCTTTATATTGCAGCTGCTTAGTTGCCCCAGCATCTTTTTTGCACATTGGAGATACTTCATCACCTTTCATCCTTTGTGACATAAGTTTCTGTAATTTGGTGGCATTAATTGTCAATCACAATAAATGTTTAATATTCTTACCCCAAGTTCTAGTGCAAGACGGATTCCTGCAATTAATGCTTCATATTCCGCTTCATTGTTTTTAGTATTGAAGCCGAATGATATCGCTTGTTCAATAATTTCTCCATGAGGAGTTCGTAGAATCACCCATGTGCCTGATCCTTTCTGATTAGAAGCTTTGTCGAAAAAATGTTCACATTCATCCTTTAACGGATCAACCTCTTTGAATTTGTCATTTTGTCATGTTGTGAATTCCACGATGAAATCTGTGAGTATTTGAGACTTCATGGTGTTTCTTGGGACATAGCTTATCTCATATTGATCAAGCTCTACTGCCCATTTTCTAACCTGCCAATCAGATTTGGTGAATGTAGAATGCTTCGGATTAGGTATTCCGTTGGTACTACTATGGTATGTGCTTGAAAGTACGGCTTCAGTTTTCATGATGCAATTACCAATGCCAAAATTATTTTTTCAATTTTCTTGTATATGGTCTCTGCATCCACTAAGCATTTACTGGTGAAGTGAACTGGATTTTACGATTTTCCGTCTTCTCCAGCCAGTGTTGTGCTATGGCTTCTTCTGAAACTGACAAGTATAGATACAATTTGTCTCATGGTTCTGGTTTTGTGAGTATTGTTGGTGAGGCTAAGCATTCTTTGATGGCTCTAAAGGCCGTTTCACAATCTTCGTTCCATCTTTAGGTTGAATTTTTTCTAACATTGACGAAGAAAGGTCTACATTTATCAGTTGACTTCGCCAAGAATCTTCCAACAGCCGCTAACTTTCCCATAAGACTTTACAAGTCTTTTAACGTAATTGGAGTCTTCACCTCTAGAATTGCTTTAATCTGGTTAGAATTGACCTTTATTCCTCTCCAAGAAACCATATGCCTGAGGAATTTTCCCGTTTTGACTCCAAAAGTGCATTTTTCTAGATTAAGTTTCATATTAAATTTTCTCAATTCTGAGAAATCTTCCTCTAAATGCTTTACATGATTTTGGCGGTTGATGGATTTAACCAGCATGTCGTCAACATACACCTCCATTGTTCACCCAATTTGATTCTTGAATATGTAATTCACCAACCGCTGGTACGTTGCCCCTACATTTTTTAATCCAAAAGGCATTATTTTATAACAATAAATACCTTGATCAATTATGAAGGAGGTCTTCTGTTGATATGGTGGATACATCTTAACATGATTGTATCTAAAAAACGTATCCATGAACTCAACAGTTCGTGTCCTGCCATCACGTCAATCATCTGATCAATTCTGGGAGCGACTAATCATCTTTGGGGCATGTTTTGTTCAAGTCAGTTAAGTCTACAAAAACCCTCCACTTTCTGTTTTTCTTCTTCACCAGTACCACATTGGATAGGCATTCCAGATACATAACCTCCTTGATAAAATCTGCTTTAGTTAGTCGGTCAACTTCTTCCTTGATTTCCTTATTTCTCTCTGGAGCAAAGACCCGTCTTTTTTATTTAACAGATTGACTTTCAGATCTATGTTTTGTCGATGGCATAATACTTCTTCGTTATCATTTGTTGCTCTTCAGATGACAGCATGGCTCCTATCTTTGTTCCTTAATTTAATTTTAGTTCCATCAGTTCTTCTGCTGCTTCGTACCTCGAAGCTTCATCTTCAGAGAAATGATTTAATGTCTTTAATTGCTATTGTTTTTTACTTTCTTATTTCTTCTGAGCTACATTCCTGGCAGAATTGAGTGCAGTTACCATGCAACATAAAAACCTTACCACCGCTTAACGTGCCGCGAATCCTCTTGAAAGAGATGGGTGCCTTCAGGAACGCGGACACAGGTGGTGCATGGCTGTCGTCAGCTCGTGCCGACATCGTTTGTTCTGTTCCATTATAACTCTCATTTGGAACTAGTACATGATGGAGCTCGAGTAGAAAGTATTGATTCATTTATCAGAATAAGTATATAAATCGAATTACTCAGATTATTAACTAATAACGAGTGGGTATTGAAAAAAAAAGGTTCCATCAGAGTAGGTCACTTCTTCGTTGAATCCTACCCATGGTTGCCCCGGATTCTGCAACTTTGCTGCTTCAATCCCCATTTTTTTCATGGTAGTTCACTAGAGGACATTTGGATTAATACCATTATCTACCAACACTCTCCTCAATAAGTAGTTCATATCTTGAATGGATATTACCAGAGCGTCATTGTGACTTTCTGGAATGTGCATGTCTTCCTTACTATTAAAGGTAATCAAAGCCTCTACTGAGTGATTTCCTCTTTTTTCTTCTGCTATTGCTATCTTTTTACAATACTGATTCCTTTATTTTCTTCTTGTATCTTCCTATTCTTCAAGTGCTATTATAGTATCCACTATCCACAACGATTCTTATGCTTTTCGTGGTTCTTCGTTCCCTTCCGCCGGCTTATCTTTTGACTTAGCAACATACTTGCCGAGGTGATCGTTGTTGATGAGCTCTTTGATGTAATCCTTCAACTAATAACAGTCTTTCATCAGATGTCCATAGCTCTTATGAAATGATCGGAACTTGTTCTTCTCTCTTAGTCGGCTCCTTTCTCATTGGCGGCAGTCTCTTCAGCCATGGTTTATCCTTCATCGTCCATAATATTTGGTACACCGAAATGGTAAGCAGCGTGTACGTCTTTTTTTTCCTCTAATACCGTTTTGATCCTCTTAATTTTCTTTCAAATCCGATTTCAACCCGTTTTCCCTTTCCCTCAGAAGGGAAAGGTAAAACTTAGTCGTTGAGCTGGATGCTACCGCTAATTGTTCGGAAAATCGAGCCATGTTTTTCCTTTCTTCCTCAAGGTTTATGTATGTTTGAGCTCTGAAGAACACATCCGCCATAGTTAATGATTTTTCCTTGGAGAGGTCCTCGAATAATGAAGAATGGGGGTCGAGCCCTCTTTTGAATGCCAACTGAGTTACATGATCGTCATAGTTCTCAACTTTCGCCATTTCATCTTTAAATCTTTGTGTATATTCTCGTAACGATTCTCCTTTTTTCATGGAGATCGTTAAGAGGTACTCTAATTCCTCAGTAACGGTACGATATGTCACATACTATTTCAAAAAGACAGAAGACATAGAAGAAAAGCTAGTGATAGAAAAAGAGGGGAGAGAATGGCACCATTTTTTACGAAGTGTCGTACTCAGCGTTTCGACGTTTCAATTCTCTAATTTCTGAGATTCTTTTAAAAATAGTTTTGAGAACAACCAGAATGTCATGATTTTTATGTTCAACATCATTTCTGCTTTGACTTTCATGTGCGACACTAGATCTGGTTCTCAGAATTTTTGAAGTTTTTTTGGATGAATTCTCAAGTATCTTTCAACTCTCAATGAAAGCACCGATCTGCAAGAAAAATTTTCGTCCCTTACAGCATTCAAGTATTGAATACATATCAAACAATACAAAATATAAGAGTTGAAAGATCAGTAAAGAGAATGAGATTATGACTTGATTGTATTAAGATGAATTGGTCTAATCAAATACATATGGAGGTTTACATAGGCCTTGCCCTTCTTGGTCGTTACCCTAATTTTTATTATTATTTAAGGATAATATCATAACCGTTCTTGATGAAATCATGAGGTGAGGGTGAAACGGGCGTCAACTTTAATATTGATACGTTGCTTTCATTGACTTTGTCCGCTCCATGTCCGCATCCTTTTGTGCTTTCCTTCTCTTTTCTGCCACGCTGGCGGCTTATTAATTATGGAGAAAATCTGCCTCATACAACTACCCCTATGACTTTTGAAATTTTCTACATTATCCGCAAACTGAAAATTAAACATAAAAAATCATATGAAGAGTTTTTCAACCATTTAATTTAATTTTCCATTATTACTTATTCCATTTGAAATTATGAGAATTTTTTTTATATTAAGATTTCTTAACATGAATAATTTTTTACTAATATCTATATATCAATAACTGATGTTATTAAGCACCATTGTTTGTTAATATTAGACTAAACATATAAAATTTAACAAGACAATATTAGTTTGTACCATTAGGTTTTGTTATCCAAATCTCTTAAAAATAACTCAATTGATTAGCATAAACAATATCTAAAATTAAAGATATTGTGTAATATCTATAATTCTCCCTAATTTTGTCTTGATTATCAATCTCACTATTTCTATAAGTCTAGAGTTTCTTAGAAATTGAAAGGTCATGGCATGAATAAATTTAACTAATAAATTAGACATTCAATGCTCTAAAAATTATTTTTCATCTAAATTATTTCTATTAGTATTTTACTATGCAAATAATGATAATCTCTACTATATTAAAAGGGGAATGAGGGGAAGAAACTTTTAATTTTCCCTTTTTTCCCTTTAAGCCCCACTAAATATAGTATATGATTAAGGTTTTTCTTTTGTATTTAATTCATTTATAATTCTATTAACTAATTATTCTTTTACTAATACTTTATAAATGTAGTATTTATATTATTATATTATTAAGAATGTAAATGGTCATGTATATGATTTTAGAGATCCTTATATCATAAGCATTGTTTCAGTAAATAACAATGAGTTTTTTAAACAATAATAATGAATTATTCTCTATCTGTTAGGTTCTTTTATTGTTTAGTATTTTTAGTTTTATAATAAATGTAATAATTATGAATGTCCATTATTTGTAGTAAAATAGTTTGTCATATTATTTTTTTGAGTTTCTTTTAATCTCATCTTACAATATAAATTTATTTGGATTGTACGTTATTTACTCAAAAAGATCTTGTAAATAATTTATCATCTCGAGAAGATGTATAACTTATTCAAGTTTTCTTCTATTTACAATAATTTTATTATAAATACATCATCTATAGGTGATGTACGACTTATTTAAATTACCTTTTATTTACAAAGTTTAATTGTAAATATGAGAAAAATTACCATTATTATTTTTTTATTTTAGATTTACAATATTTTAATAACTAATATATTTATTTCAACGTTAATAATAATTTCAATGAAATTTTGGAGTGGTAAACGAATTGTAATCCAATAATTAACTTGTCTCGGAAAATATATTCAATAATTTTAGTCTTTCAAAAAATTACTTGTAAAATTTTTATTGCCATAACAAATCAGGGTTAATTCCAAATCATAACCCTAAAGTTTCAGCATTTGGTAATTTATACCCTTAAACTATTAATTTTGTGTCACACACCCTCAATGTTTAGGAATAAACTAATTTGATATTTAGAGTCTAACAGACGTTGAATACTTCACTGACCTAAAAAAAGTGTTCGTGCTCCGTTGTTGACGTAAAATTTTGAAGTCATTACCGCGTATTAGAGCTTGTGAATAGCCAGAGAGAATTTACTTTCTCATTAACTTCAAAAAGAATATAAGGAAATATATAAATAGACAGACTAGGAGACTAACTATAAGTAACAGAAACTAACAGACACTAACTACCTAACATATATTAACTAATTGACAAGAAATACCTGAAGCCTTTAACCTAAGGAGCTAAGTTACATCACTAGATATATTCTAATACTCCCCCTTAAGCTGAAGGATGCTTGAAAAAACTAAAGCTTTCTCCTTAGATGATCGAACTTGGATTGAGCAAGAGGCTTGGTTAGAATATATGCGTTTTGTGCATCAGTGGGAATGTGCTGAATTATCAACTGTTTAGTTGAAATTTCCTCTCTGATGAAGTGAACATCCACTTCTATATGCTTTGTTCTCGAGTGAAATACAATATTTGAAGCAAGAAGACTATCATTTACATTATCACACCAAAGAATAGGGCAAGGTGTTAAAACAAACTGTAACTCAGCAAAAAGTGTTTTGAGCCAGAGTATTCCAGTGGTTGCTTGAGAAAGAGCCATATATTCTGACTCAACACTCGACTTAGCAACTACATGTTGCTTCTTAGAACTGCAAGTAATCAAATTTTCACCCAAATAAACACAGTACCCTGTAGTTGACCTCCTGTCATCCAGATAACTTGCCCAATCTACATCTACAAAATCTATAAGGGTTAAAGATGCTGCTGGTTTGAAGTATAAGCCAAGTGTAGAAGTGCATTTTAGATTTCTTAACACACGCTTACAGGCTTTCAAGTGCTCAGCTGTAAGATGCTGTAAGAATTGGCTGAGTTTATTGACTGAAAAAGACAGATCTGGCCTAGTCATTATTAGATACTACAAGACACCTATTGTACTTCTATAGAGTGTAGGATCTTCAAAAACGCGTCCTGAAGTCTTGCTTAGCTTAACAAAGGGGCACATAGGACATGATTTTAAATCATGCAAGCTAGTTTTGTGCAATAAATCCATTATATAGTTAGTTTGAGTGAGATAAATACCTGAAGTATCTCTAGTTGCTTCAAAACCCAGACAATATCCAAGAGAGCCAAAGGTTTTAAGAACAAAATTACTACTTAAATCTGAAATGACTTTATGAACAACAATACTATGGCTGTCAGTAACCAAAATGTCGTCTACATAAACATAAGAAGAATAATTTGATTCTGGTTTCCGTAGAAGAATAGAGAGTTGTCTGATTTTGAACCCTTGAATCCCCAGGTAATTAGTGCTGCCTTAAGCTTGTCAAACTAAGCTCTTGGAGCTTGTTTGAGATCATATAGAGCTCTGTTAAGCTTGTAAATGTGAGAAGGAAACTTGCTGTCAATAAATCCAGCTGGTTGAAACATGTAATCTGTCTCTTACAAATCCGCAATTAGTAATCATTGTTTGAACATTTCGTGCTTATAATTATTGATTGCAAAACTGAACAAAATGATACTCTGGAAATAATATTTTTTAACTTAGACAAAATGGTCCAGAATTTTATTTGAAGAATGCACACCTAGAAGTAGTATGATATGATAATTTTAAAAAGAACAATTATAATTTAACGTGACAAATCCATAAAAAAGAAAAAAAAATAGATTAAGTGAAAATAAGGAAAAAAATAAGAAAATTCTTGGAAATATAATTAGCATTTAAAATAATCTAATGAATTTAGTTTTATAATCTAATCGATTGTCCATTGATTTCACATTTCAATCTTATAAGTTACATAATAAATGATTTCATAATTTCATCTCATAGTGTGAGTCACAAGGCTATTTTAAAAATATTATTAGTGAGGTAGGGATAAAATTGTCTAAAATTATTTTTTAAATATGCACACTTTCAGAAGTAGCAAGTATAATATGATATGACTAGTCGAAAAGCATGAGTTTCACACGTATTGACAAATTTTAAAATTATACAATAAGTTTTAAAATTATTATTAACGTTGAAATAAATATATTAGTTTTAAAAATGTTGTAAATCTACAATAAAAGAAAATAATAATGATAATTTTTCTCATATTTACAATTAAACTTTTGTAAATAAAAGATATTTAAATATATAGGTCATGCATCACCTGTAGGTGATATATTTATAATAAAACTATTGTAAATAGAAGAAAACTTGAATAGGTTATACATCTTCTCAAGATAATAAATTATCTACAAGGATTTTTTAAGTAAAGAACGTACGATCATAATAAATTTATATTATAAGATAAGATTAAGAAACTAAAAAAATTTAGTATGACAAACTATTTTACTACGGATAATGGACATTGAAAATTATTACATTTATTATAAAACTAAAAATACTAAACAACAAAAGAATTTAGCAGATAGAGAATAATTCATTGTTATTTTTTGAAAAACTCATTGTTATTCACTGAAACAATGCTTATGATATAAAGATCTCTAAAATCATATACATGATCATTTATATTCATAATAATATAAAATACTAAATTTTATAAAGTACTAGTAAAAGATTAATTAGTTAATAGAATTATAAATAAATTAAATACAAAAAAAACCTTAATCATATACTATATTTTAAGGCTTAAAGGATAAAAAAGAAAATTAAAAATTTCTCCCCCTTCAGCTCCTTTTAATATAGTAGATATTAACATTATTTGCATAACAAAATACTAATAGAAGTAATTTAGATAAAAAATAATTTTTTTTAGAGCATTGAATGTTTAATTTATTAATTAAATTTATTCCTTTCAATTTCTAAGAAACTTTAGACTTATAGAAATAATGAGATTGACGTACTCTAGATTTAAATATGAAAGAAAAATAGTTTAAGTGTTAAAAATAAGAAATAAGTATTTACATCATTATTGCGTGAGAACCAAGACAAAAAATATAAAGTAGAAAAATTATAAATGTTGCACAATATCTTTAATTTTAGATATTGTTGATACTAATTAACTGAGTTATTTTTAAAAGTTTTAGATAGCAAAATCTAATGATACAAACTAATATTGTCTTGTTAAATTTTATATGTTCAGTCTAATATTAAAAAACAATTGTGCTTAATAATATCAGTTATTGATATATAATTATTAATCAATAATCATTCATGTTAAGATATCTTATGATAAAAATAATAATTTATCATTAAAATTAAATGGTTGAAAAACTTTTCATATGATTTTTTATGCCTAATTTTCAATTTAAGGATAATGTAGGAAATTTTAAAAGTCGTTGGAGTAGTACGTGGTAGATTTTCTCCCAAAATTAATAAGCCGCCAGCGTGATAGAAGAGAGATGGGACAAACGGATGCAGACGTGGAGGGAACAAGGTCAAAGAAAGCAACGTACCAATATTAAAGTTGGCGCCCATTACACCCTCACCCAATGATTTCAGTTATGATATTATCCTTAAATGATAATAAAAATTAGGGTAACAGCCAAGAAGGGCAAGACCTATATAAACCTCCATATGTTTTTATTAGACCAATTCATCTCAATACAATCAAGCTATAATATCATTCTGTTAATTGATCTTTTGACTCTCATATGTTTTATTCTTTCATTTGCAACAGATTGGTTCTTTCATTGAGAATTGAAAGATACTTGAGAATTCATCCAAAAAAGCTTCGAAAATGCTGAAAACCAGATCGAGTGTTGCACGTGAAAGTCAAAGCGCAAATGATGTTGAACACTGAAATCATGACATTCCAGTGGTTCTCGAAACTAATATTAAGAGAACCTCAGAATTAGAGAATCGAAACGTCGAAACACTGAATACGACACTTCACACGTAGCAAGATCAAGTTGCTACCTTACAACGAGAAGTTCATCAAGCACGGCAAAAGTTAAGCCAATCATGTCATGAGGAAAAAAATGACGTACGAGGGATAATGCCAAAGAAAAATGCTGGGCTGAACCCGTAAAATGGAGAGAATCACACAATGATGTTGTGGCGCAATCTAAGAACAACGAAGACGCAGCAACAGGAGTTCAAGAAGTTAAAAAAGGAATAACTGAACAAGATATAGAGAAGATGTTTGACAGGAAAATGGCAGAAGCCAAAATGCTGGGCACTACACTAGTCACGGATCTCGAATCCCTCACTATATCGCTTTCATCTCGTTTTTCCTTTCCCTCAAGAGTTTTACCTTACCACTTAGCAATTGAGTTGGATGTTGCCGCTAACTGTTCAGGCAATCGAGTCATGTTTTTCCTTTCTTTCTCAAGGTCTATGTATGTTTGAGCTCTAAAGAACACCTCCATCATAGTTAACAATTTTTCCTTGGAGAGCTCCTCAAATAATGAAGAATGGGGGTTGAGCCCTCTTCTAAATGCCTGCCGAGCTACACGATCATCGCAGTTCTCAACTTTCTCCATTTCATCCTTAAATCTCTGAGTATATTCTAGTAACGATTCTCCTTTTTCATGGAGATTGTTAAGAGGTACTCTAAGCCCTCAGTAATGATATGGTACAGCGCATACTGTTTCAAAAAGACAGAAGACATAAAAGAAAATTTAGTAATAGAAAAAGAAGGGAAAGATTAGTACCACTTTAGTACGTTACCGTCGAGGCTCGTCAGAAACATCCTACACATGAGTGCATCTTCGTGTTGATATAGGGCCATCATCTGCCTGAATCTCTTTAGATGCTAAACTGGATCCGTTTTCCCAGTATAATATTTAAACTATGTGGGCGCAAATTTCTTAGGAATCAGAGTTAATATGATCTCCAGAGTTAGAGGCGTTTTAGTGAGGGATTCGAGATCTGCAACTGTTGTAGTGCCCAGCATTTTGGCTTCTGCCATTTTTCTGTCAAGCATCTTCTCTATCTCTTATTCAGTTATTCCTTTTTTAACTTTTTGAACTCTTGCTGTTGCATCTTCGTTGTTCTTAGATTGAGTCGCAGCTTCATCTTTGTGGTTCTCTCCATTTTGCAGGTTCTGCCCAACATTTTTCTTCGACATTGTCCCTCGTTCGTCATTTGTTTCCTCGTAACATGACTAGCTTATTTCTTGTCGTGCTTGATGAACTTCTCGTTGAAAGGTAGCAACTTAATCTTGCAACATGTGAAATGCCGTATTCAGGGTTTCGACGTTTTGATTCTCTAATTCTGAGATTCTTTTAAGAATAGTTGCGATAACCACTGGAATGCCATGATTTTAGAGTTCAGCATCATTTTTACTTTGATTTTCACATGCGACACTAGATCAGGTTCTTGACATTTTCAAAGTTTTTTTGGATGAATTCTAAGTATCTTTCAACTCTCAATGAAAGTATCAATATTTAAAAGAATTTTTCATCCCTTTCTAAAATTAAACATTGAATACGAATGAAAGAATAAAAATATAAGTTAGAAATATCAATAAAGAGAATGAGATTATAACTTAATTGCATGAGTTGGTCTAATCAAATAAATATATATGGAGTTTTATATAGGCATTGCCCTTCTTGGCCATTACCGTAATTCTTATTATCATTCAAAGATAATATCATAATCGTTCTTGATGAAATCATGGGGTGAGAGTGTAACGAGCACCAACTTTAATATTGACACGTCGCTTTCGTTGACCTTGACCCCTCCACATCCAAAGCATTTTGTGCTTTACTTCTCTCTTCTGCCATGCTGACAACTCACTACTACACAAACGAGCTTAGATGATGGTGAAAATTCATCATCAAAACCCTTTAATAACAGGTAAGTGACTACCATCTACCGGACTGTCATCTAAACTCATTTTATCAAAAACCATCATCAAAATGTGCCGTCAAAACACTTTTGATAATGGAGAATCATCGTCATTATAGGTGCCGCAAAAACACCTTTAATGACGGGGATTGCCAGCCATTAAAGAGTCATTTTTTAGAAAAAAACAATCATGGATAGACTAAAACCTGCCATCCCACGATAGCTTTTCACTAATATTATTAAACTTTAATCCTCAACACCACCTTCTCCACAACCACAAACTCAACTCAAAGAGTTAAATCAGACAAAGGTCGAAAGCATAACAAAAAACATCCAGATACAAAAAAAAACACTTATGAAAACAATTGTAATTTGAAAAGAAAGTAAGACCTAATTGCAACTATTTCAATATTAAATTTCAGAATTAAATTACCATACATGAAAACTTGCATCAAATCCAGTAACTTGTCTTACGCATGATTCCTAAATTTTAAAAGTGAAACTTATAACAGCAAATTCCAACAAACATAACGAAAAGCAGGTTTATGATATTTTGCCACTACCCAAAAGTAGGTTTATGATATCTTGAGTGAGAGAGAATAAAAGTTAAATCTCAAATGCTGAGTCTTTTATTGATAAATTATCGGCCACTAATTGATCTTTGTCTAGAGAGCATACTCTTGAAAATGACAAAAACATATAAAGATCCAAGTATTTTTGTACTTATATAGGGTAATCTAAAAGATGAACAAACAGATAGGGATCCAAGTATTCTTGACTTCTTGATTGAAAAAAAAAAATATGAACTAGAGATAATAGCCAAAGCAATGCCAATACAACAGTTCATTAGACAAAAGCTATTAACTGAAAAGGGAAATAGAACATAATAAGAATAAATTAACACTGAACCAAAAAATATAAGTAATATATTGGCAAAGCAAAACTGTTTAGAATCACACTACGGAAACAAATTTTTGTGCACACTGAACTTCAGAGTCTGACATATAATGTCACATCTGGCATGACAAATTTGATCTGACAAAGAAGGGGTGAAAAGTATAAATGGTCATTCTATATGCAGAAACCTTCCTCGGCCATTATAACAGATTTTACATTACCAAAAAAGTAAGTATAAATGGTCATTCTACTTCCCTTGGTTATTTTGCTCAAGAAACTAGAAAGTTGTTTGCCAAAGCAATTTAATTGAAAAGGAGGAAAGTGCATGGAAGAAGAAATTTTATGAACGAGTGATGGAAGAAGTATGTATTTTCCATGCTCTGAATGACACAATTCATTATACAGCATGCCTTTTCTCTATTGATACTTAAAATGGTAGCACTCGATGAGAAATCTTCAAGTTCAGCGGCCTTTTCCCTAGCAAGGGCCACAACACTTGCTAGGAAATTTGCAAACTCTACAACATGGATGCCAAAACTTCGATCACAAGCCCTTGGCTCAACCTGCATCCAAGAATTTCCACAGGAAGGAGGATGAGTAATTGAAGCTTTGTTTACAAATCTACATACGACATCCAATATTAGTTGGATGATGTTGAGAATAGTAATTATAAACGTATGATATGTGTTAGCACCTTCATATCTGCCTTCCATTATTCATTCATTTTTTATGATGGATTAAGATTTGGGTTAACAATAAACTCTGAACTCGAAGCTTACAAGATTTTTTAGGAAATGACACTATGAATAACGATATTTAAAGAGCAAGCACCATCTGCCTTGTAAAACATAGTTAGGTTGCAACTTGATGCGTCTATGTGTGCACTAACATGATAGTTAGTCACTCCGACTATTTGCTTTTCTTGAGGATAATGATGACCACTTTCATTAGCTAATGCAGTCAGTTCATGGAAGTGGGTTGCAAACAAAGTAGGTGCTTTGATTACTTCAACAAGGTGCTCACAAATGGCCCATGCTAAACCTGAATACCAGAATATAACTTGAGTAAAGAAAATCATGTGTCTTAGCTAAGTAAGAGTTGAAGATGTACACGATCAAGATATACAACTAGATTGGCTATTTGCAAGATAAAGCTACTTTTCGTGTATTTTGCTTGAATAAGAATCAAGGATAAACTCCTTCAACTATTACTCTTAAGTATTACTGCATCAAGATACCAATGAAATACGCCATACCCTCCACAGCAAATTGCTATTTAAATATTCAGCAGTAACATACACGGCATAAGTCAGTCACACATTGGGTAAAAGAAGTCATTGGTAAAGCCAACATCTTCCTTCATTTCCATACAATGTGTTGTTATATATTTACATACTAAGACCAATCATATGATTACGAAAACAAGCAATTTTATGAATTACTGACTGCAATTATAAACATGATATAACAGTCATCATATAATCTTCAATTCAAATTCTAAAATCACACCGAGATCTATCAAGAAACGTTCATGTACAAAAGATGCATGTTGTCTTTTAACAATATCCCTTGCGCTATCTGCCTTTTGTTTTATTTTATATCATGTAATTGTTACACATATGATCCACAAAGAGATTCATCAAGCCAATATGTGTAAGATCAAGAAGAAACGAATCAAATCCACCATAAGTTGATGTCCCACAGCCCAACTCGTCGATGATTATCAGTGACTAAACTGTAGCTCCTTTCAATATGGAAGCAGTTTCAAGCATCTCTTGCATAAAAGTAGAAACCCCACGTAGCTAGAAAAGAAAATACATTCTTAGACTTCCATAATAAGAAAGCATAACATTGTCTCTGTGATAGAGATCAGTGGCAGCCATTAAAAGTCTATAAAAGACAAAGTAGGAAGGGTTCTAATGCTCAAGCATTGATTTAGCATACTTTGAATGATGATGGACCTACTTGGATCTCATTATGTTGAATTTAAATGAGTTAAAAGTTCTGGAACAGCAACATGAAGTCAAGAAAAGTCTGGCACAAATTTAAAGGCACAACAAATGGTCTTTTGAAAAGTTAGTTTAAGTAGTTTTTGTTTTTTTTTCAACGATTAATTATGGGTTATAGTTTCACTAGCCTCACCAATCTGGGTTATAGTTGACTAGCCTCACCAATCTGGGTTATAGTTGACTAGCCTCACCAATCTGGGTTACAGTTTCCAACTAACTTCATATATAGGTTCTTTTATCAGACAAGGGACAACACTAGGGCCAAATATAAAACAGAACGGTAAAAAAATACTATTTGATAGAGCTTGACAAACTTGCCTAGATTGAGAGAATGTTTCGTATACCTAAGCATATCATTAACATGCAGGGAAAATGTGGGTTGGCATTGGATAAGCTCCCCTATCTGATGAACTTGTTGAATATTTAAAATAGCTTAAAATCTACATCAAATATAGCACGAAATCTTTCTCAGCAAAGGGGCATTGACGAGGTCAGCTCAATACTGTAAAGCCCTAAACAATGTAGGAGCATATTGTGATAACTAGCATGACCTTAAATCCATATGATCTTACCGTATGATACTGCTATCAAAAGAAATTTGAATACGTAGACATTTTTATAAACTTACTTGGCAGTCGCCAGTGCCTACACGAGCAAAAATGCAATCACGAACAGATATAGTAGCTTTGTCACAAAGAACGAAATAACCTACTTGTGCCGTCAGAATATTCACTCCAACCTGGAATTGCAAATAGAAAACTAAAATTCATTTGAGTGGTCGGGAGTTCTAAAGTCACATGATTAACTATGCACTTTGCTCCAGTATTGATGTTTTTGTGGATACATATGCTCATTAAGCTGACAATAAACATTAATAGCAAAATGCTCACTTCCTCATCGAGTCTTAAATGAAAAAAAGAGTGACATGATGCAATAAAACCTCACAGTTAAAATATTCATGGGTATTGACTCTGTCAGAGATATTTAGAAAATCGTACTAGTGACAGGAAAACTTCACCTGTCGAATAAATGTGGATTTTCCACCCATGTTGGGACCTGTAATAATTCGGAACCAACTTTCCCCCTCACCTGTTTTTAAGGATAAACCATAAACTGTGCAATGAGCCAACCCAACCAAATTTAAAAAGGAAAAGACAAGCATAAAGTTTTGTTCCTCTATTGCAGTAACACTCACGAGTTTACAATCATTTGATATAAAATTAACCCAGTCCTGAGCCTCCACACAGGGGTGTTTATTCCCTTCCAGTATAATATCTCCATGATCCTGTTCTGCCAATTCAAGAACAATCAAACTTGACAGAGAAAATATTCCACTTAGAAAACATGTAATTTTTCGTTAGAACGACGCCTAATAATCAGAATTTTACAGACAGCAGAACAGAAGAGAATAATTTCGTTTCTTAGCTACCTAAATACGAATTTGAGAGCAGATAAAGCACAAAAATCATCCATAGAGCTCCAAAACATAGAAGTCCATTATTAACGCCTAGTTCTAACCAAATGCAGCATAAATACAACCACGCACGCGCAAATCTAACATTTCCTTCACATGTAGTTCAAAAGCACAAAAAAGGATATAGGTCGGGAATTTTTTCAGAATCAAAAGTGAAGAGAAACCCTAACTATTACAAACCCAGATTCATAATCAAAAGTTTACTTTAAATCAAATGGAAAAATTCAAAAAGAACGAAGCTCCGACTTCTATGGTGGCGAGCTCGACTTCGTTCGACCTAGGGCTTAGAGAGAGAGAACTTCTTGGTCGCGAGCTCGACTTCGTGCACCTAGGGCTCTGTGAGAGAGAGCTTCTGTGGTGGCGATAATGAAATGAGAAAAATTTCAGTATTAGGGTTAGATTATATACTTGGTATTTTTTCGATAGAGAGAACTTTGGTAATAATGTTAGCTTATAAAACACAGTCATTACAAAAATGGCAAAAACAAATTATGACAGTACAGACCAAAATTTTAAAAACTGTCATCTTTTTCTAAAGATCAAAATTTTCCAACCGGTATTTTTTTTTCTTTGTTTTTCTTTGACAAATTTTTAGTAACTGTCAGACAAGCTGTCGTAATAAGTTAAAATTATAGTAGTGACTTATTAATTATGGAAAAAAATATGTCACGTACATTTGATAAAACAAAAGTGTATTTTTACATCAATTTTATTTTTATAATTAAATACAATGATAAGTTTGGGAATTAAAAATTAACTGTGAAATAATTAAAGGTAGAAACTTTCTTGAAAATTCTTAAAAATGGGCAAAGTATTATATCTGAAGTGATCATTGGAATTATTAAATATTTATTCACAACAATTAGCCTTATGAAAATTATTTCAGTTGAGAGTAAGGAATTCCAAAAAATTAGTATTTAATTTAGATAACTAATACTTAATTTTAATATTTATGAATGGCAATGTCAAAGTTTAATTAAGAAGAGGCTTAGATTTTACAAGCCAGCCGTCTCTATTGTTTAAGTAGCCGCAGTAGCATTTTTGTACACTCAGAATTTACACGCTAGCCGTCTCTTTTAGACTTTGAATTCTTCAAGTCAATTTGCGAGTTATCACAAAAATAGAGAGAAATAAGAGGAGGTGAGCCTGAAGAAAATTTTGAGAAAAATTTGTGGCGTGATTACATTAAATTTTTGTTCTCATCGTCTCGATAATCTGAGAGTGTTCGTGATTTACCATAGTCATCTTCAATTATATTTTCTCCGTTATCTCTACCATTGTGATTTTGATTCTCTTTATTTGACGATATTTATTTTAATGTTATCGATCATTATTGGTGACGTATATTCAAGGGAAAAAATAGGACATCTTCTCTAGTTTTATCTAGAGAAGAACATGGTGTGACCCCATTTTTTCTAGTGGAGATCTGATTCGGAGTTTGCCCCATAAATTTTCCCTTCACATTAAATATGATGTCCTACTTTTTTACTTTTCTGTAATTGATTTATTAATCTGTTTGATATATATATTTTTTGTGAATATGAAATTGATTTGATAGACTACAATCATAGTTATTTGTGTTATTTTTTTTGTCAAAGTTACATTGTAAATTCTAAGGGGGATTAGAGGAATATGATTCGAACTCATGACCTTGATATATGTGTGAAAACTTAATCAATTACGCAAACACCAGAGTAATTTGTGTTATTTGGGTTTGGCGAAATCCCTACATGTGCTGCTACATTCATATATTTTTCTAACTTTGACTTGATATATCTTATTCATATTTAAATCGTTAATTAAAGTTTTCTTATCTTTCTAATCACTAATCATTATCACTACTGTCTCTAAATAGGGCTTACGGGGGAGAAATATTTTTAAACACAAATTGTCCTTACTGTTACATGAAATCCCGATTGATAAGTCTTTTGATATTCTCTCTACCAAAATTACATTTATCATGTCGATTATTGATAACATATTAGTTGTAAAAAATTAAGAGACAAATTAATTTAAATAGATCGAATTTTGTAAAAAAATTGGATAAGTGAATAATTTTATATTGAAATTAATACTTTAAATATGTTTTTACATTTTTAAAGTCTATAGTATATTTAAATGAGACTAAGAGGGGAAAATATTTTTTGACACATACCCTCACTATCATATGTAATTCTGAATTGATACGTTTCATGATATTATCTCTATCAAAATAACAATTACTATTCCAATTAATAAAAATATATGAGTTGTAAAAAATTCAGAGATAAATTAACTTAAATAGATTGAATTACATGAAAGAACTGAATAAGTGAATAATTTAATATTGAAATTAATATTTCAATTTTTTTACTTTTTTGAGGATATAAAACTCATCGATAAAATAGTAACAAGAAAAATAATAAATAAGAGTCAATATAAACACATAATCAAAACACACCAGGAGGAATCACATCAAACTAACTACAACAAGGAACCAAAGCAAATGTCAGTTTCACAATACGATCAATAATTAAATTGTAATGTATTAAGAATATGTCAAACTGAGATATTAATTAAAAAAGTTTGAAGGTGATCAAACATTTTTATGTGTAGTCTTATTCTTATTTTGTACATATTATATATTGTTGGTTTCTTCAACACGTGCAATGCACGTGCAATTGACTAGTACTTCTAAATGAGCCTTTACTATTATATGAAATTTTAAATTGATAAGTTTTTTGATATTCTCTCTAATAAAATCACATCATGTCATTTGTTTACAATATATTAGTTGTGAAATTAAGAAACAAAATTAGTTTCAATTGATCGATTTTTTTTAAAGAATTGGATAAGTAAATAATTTAATATTGAAATTAATACTTCAAATATTTTTTTTCTTTTTAAAGTCTGTAGTATATATAAATCGGACTAAGAAGGGAAAATATTTTGATACATGCGCTTACTATTATATAAAATTTTGAATTGATACGTCTCTTAATATTATCTCTAACAAAATCATATTTACTATTCCAGTTATTAAAAATATATGAGTTGTAAAAAATTCAGAGATAAATTAGTTTGAATAGATCGAATTACATCAAATAATTGTCCAAGCGAATAATTTAATATTAAAATTAATAATTCAAACATTTATTATATTTTTGAGGGAATACAATTCATTAACAAAATAACAACAAAAAACTAGTTAACAATACTCAATATAAGCACAAAATTAAAATACCTAGAGAAATCGCATCAAACCAAAAATAAGGCAAGGAACCAAAACAGGGACCAGCTTTATAATACGATCAAAAATTAAATTACAGTATTTAGGAACATGTCAAACTGAGATATTAATTAAAAAAATTATCAACTCTCTATAACAACACAAAACTTTTAACGAAAAATATTAAGCTTTAATAATTTTAGTATTTGACATAATAAGTCAGAAGGTGATCAAATATTTTTATGTATAATCCTATTCATATTTTTAATTGTTATTTTTTTTAAGACATACAGTTGACTAGTCAAATAAAAATGTATTCTTATAATTGTCTAATATAATTAATTCTAAATTTACATGACGTGCAACTACTAATATATTTTACAAATGTATATAATTTTTTATCATTTTACAAGAAAAAGTTTATAAAATTCATAATATGGACTTGATTTCTTGAAAACCCTGATTTAATTCAATTTCTATCACCTTCCCCTTCCGCATCATACACACATCGTGTCTCTTTAAAAATACATCTCTCTCTCTCTCTCAACTCTCCGTCCAAAGAGACAATTACCATGTATAGAGTGGCTAGCCCATCGGAGTACCTTGTAATAACCGGCGCTGGCATCCCCGATGTCAAACTTGCCAAAAAAGCATGGATCCTTCCGGGCCAATCATACACGAAATTCGACGTCTCACCCGTTAACTACACCTTCGAAGTCCAAGCCATGAGTGCCGAGAAGCTCCCCTTCGTCCTACCAGCCGTCTTCACCATCGGTCCTCGCGCTGACGATGAGCGCAGCCTTCTCCGATACGCAAAACTCATCTCTCGTCACGATAAACTCTCCAACCATGTTAAAGAACTCGTCCAAGGTATAATTGAGGGTGAAACTCGTGTCCTCGCTGCCTCCATGACCATGGAAGATGTTTTCAGGGGCACGAAAGAATTCAAACAGGAGGTATTCGATAAAGTCCAGTTGGAGCTTAATCAGTTTGGGCTTCTGATTTATAATGCGAATGTCAAACAATTGGTCGACGTTCCTGGCCATGAGTATTTCTCCTATTTAGGGCAAAAGACTCAGATGGAGGCGGCGAATCAGGCCAAAATCGATGTGGCAGAGGCGAAGATGAAGGGGGAGATTGGGGCTAAACTG